>PVIC010012418.1:0-39716 GCA_004025085.1 Thryonomys swinderianus
AAACAAAAACCACTTGGATGCTGCCTGCAAGAAACTCATCCCCACGGTAAAGACAGACAGACCCCAAATGAAAGAATGAAGAATGTTACTCTCATATCAAATGAAATCTGAAAACATCAGAAGTAGCTGTATTCATTTTTGACCAAAGGGATATCAAATCAGAATTAGGAGACAATGAATATCTGCATATTGATCAAGAGAACGATCTACCTAGCTATATATGTACCAAAGGTCAGAGCAAGAGCACCCAATTTTGTAAAATAGACGCTATAGGACATGAAGGGAGAGATAGGCCCCAACAAAATAATAGGGGTTTATTTCTTCTTATTATTGATAGTCCACTCTTTCTAATAGAGAGATATACCAGGACAAAAAGACCCAAAACAAAACAACAGCAACAACAGCAAAAAACAACCAAGAGACATCAGAGTTAAATTACACTATGGATAAAATGAATTTAATAGATATCTACAGAATATTTCAACCAACGGTGGTAACATACACATTCTTTTTATCAGTTCACTAAACTGTTTCTAAAATAGATCATATTTTAGGCCATAAAGCCAATCTCAACAAATACAAGACATTTAAATAATTTCACTCAACTTCTAATACCATAACAGAATAAAATTAGAAAACAACAGCAAAAAACCCTGCAGAAAATATACAAATACATGCTGATTAATCAATATACTTTTAGATAAGCAAAGGATCACTGAAAAAACTGGAGGCAGGGATTGCAAAAATTCCTAGAATCAAAGGTCAATGGAAAGAGATTATACCAGCCCTGAAGGAACACAGCAAAAACAGTTATAATAATAAGTTTATAGCTAGACATGTCTACATTAGAAATCAGAGAGATCTCAGGTAAATAATGAAACATTTCAAAGAATTAGAAAAGCATTTTTAGCAGTAAGTGAAATGCATATCAAGGCTACACTGAGATTCCATCAGGATAACTATCATCATCCCTATCAGGATAACTATCCACAAGTTTATTAAAAAAATAAATTCTGGTGAGGAGGATATTGGTGGGATGTAAATTAATATATAACAACTATAGAAATTTATGTAGAGGTCTCTCAGAAATTAAAATTAAACTACCATGTGACCCACCTATACCATTCCTTGGTGTGTGTATATAAAGTCAGTAATAGCTGCACAATCTTGTTTTTCACAGCACTAGCCATGAAAGGTAAGGCACACAGCCTACATCCCCACTAATGGATGGCTGGATAAAGAAAATGTGACCTTTATGTTCACTGGAATATTATGCTTAGAGGCTAAGGCAGGAGGACTGGAAGTTTGGCCCTAGCCTGGGCAGCATAGCAACTTAGTGACACCCTCTTTCAAAATTTTGAAAATGAATTTGGATGTAACTCAGCAGAAAGGGCAAGAACAGATCACTGAGTTCTCAATTATTCTGGTGTCCTTTGATTTGAAGATTAAGGAAATGTTCTCTGGAATCTCCTGAGAAAAATATTTAATGATGTCTTTAGTTTTAAGGATTTAATCAATTTAAGGACTTCTCAAAAACTCTCTCCCTCTTCTCTCAAAAATCTAACATTTCTAACTCTTATACTGTTTGAGCAATGCTCCTCCACGTTGAAGAAATCCATCCCAGCAGGTGCTTAGGACACCTGAGGTTTCAATTTCTAACTTATTGGAGAGTTTTCCCACACGAGGCAGTGGTCTTTTCTAGCCTTGACCAGTCCTCTTCCCCAGTCCAGCTGCTCATGATGCCCTCTAAGGCATAAACTGTTAGGTGCCAGCTGTTACCACAGAATTTTTGGCAAACAATTTCTTTGCTTCCAGAATAAAACAATACTTTCCCAGGTGGGGCATGCTGAGATTTGGCCCTCAGTTTATATGTGTGTACTATAAAAAAAAATGAGGCCACATTACGATGAGGCAATTATCCACGAGGCGTCTTTCACGTGGTCACTCTGTGGTGTTGAGGAAGTGAGGCTGGGTAGCGGCTCTTCAATGCCGGTGAGTGGACGGCTTCACATGGCTGCACAGGGAAGAGCATTTGAGCAGATCCACCCCAACATTTCCGTATCTTCTCTAAAAGCGTCTGGGGTTTGGCATAGTAAATTTGGCAGGTCTGTGCAGTAAGTTTTCTCTGCTACTCTCACAACCAGGCCTGGCTTCCATCCTGTTCTGCTCTCTGGGTTCATTGGTTGTACATATCACAAGCTTGTGTCCCTCGTTATTACTGGGTTTAAAAAAAGTATTCATATGAGCAAAGTATCCCTTGTGCAGTATTTTTTTAATGATAACTACAGATGCCATTTCTCAACTGGTAGAGACATTGTATGAACTCACCACCCACCTTTTTTCTCGTAGCCTGTCCCAGCTCCTACAGATGAGACCCTGGTTTGTAATGATTCTTTAGCATACAGAATGATCACATCCCACTGACCGCTACTGATGAAGGCTCACGCTGTCTGATCAAGAGGGGTCTAACCCAGAAGTCCCTCTAGGGTGCACACCCAGACCCTCTCTAGTATAAATTACCTCAGTTCAGGTTCTCTCAAAATAATTTTGATGAGAGCCAGGCTCTGGAGAGTGGGTACTTATTTTTAAATTATTTATTAAACTGTAGACAATTATGTTTTTATTTAAATATTTGGAGCGACGCGTATTATCTCATAGTTATTTTTCCAATTATTTCTCACATGCTACATGAAAAGATGAATTCCAGAGGAATCATAGAGAGGTCAGTGAAGTAAGAATTTAACTGCTACCGGGTTCAGGTCGAGAACAAACCCTTTAAAAAACAACACGGTCTTTGTTGCTAATACTCGAGAGGGCACAAGTCTGTTGGAAAGCGCGCAGAGTTCAGACTTTCGTTCCAGAAACTTGGCGTTCTCCTCAGCACCGGGGCTGCTGGCGCGGCTCCATCTGCGGCCGGGGTTTCTAGGGTGAGTGCTGTGAAAAGCAGGGCATCCCTGCCAGCCGGGGCCTGCGCGCAGCTCCTGTCCCGCTCCCTGCGAAGTGCCGCCTGCGTTCTCCCCTCCGCCCTGCTGGTCTCTCGCCTCCCCTCCCGTCCTGGCGTCACCCTTGGCAAGGTGACCCCCCCCCGCCTTCCGGAGGAGAGGTTGGCATCCGTCGCGGCTTGAGGTCGCTGGGAACACAGGCGGCACTCTCACACGCGCATCGACAGACACAGGGGTCCTCAAACTAGTTTATTTTTATGACCCACTTTTAATCACCAAAGAAGGAATTGGAGTTCAACCAAGAAATCATTTATTGACACAAAACATCAATAAAATAATTTATCAAAGGTGTGTGAGCCAATTAAAACTCTGAAAATGAAAATGGTATCAACCAAGAGAGTGAAAGGTGCCTGTGGGTGAGGAAGGGTTTCTGTTTTGGTTTGGCTACAATGAACAAGATCACTAAAATGGAAACAAAAGGAAACTTCACAAAAGGAAACTAAGATGTCCCACGAAATGCTACCGTAAGACAAGTATCGCGTGGGGTCGGTGGCTCGGTCTCCGGCCCGGGCTTATTCGCTGGGATACCTGTTCGCACATCGTAATTTGCTTCCCGGCTTGGCTCTGTCTGGGCTTCTTTCTTGGCTGCCAGACCTGGAGATCACTTTGTTTCATACGCGTGATCGGTGATTTCGGCGACAGCCTCCCTGCCTGGCCGGGCCTGCTGTCTGCCGAGCCCTCGGCGCAGGGCCCTGACCTGGGTGGCGGCTGCTCTGAGCCCCTCTGGCTCCCTTCCCACAGCAGGCAGGGATTCTAAGCTACAAAGGACGGCACTGTTGAAAACTGCATCACGCTCCATTCCCAACATTCGAAGTGTGGTATGATAGTTTTAGATCTGGGAATTTCTTGGTTTGCTAACTACCTGCCATCTAGCAAGGAGGAGACTGTGGATTGTTTCTGTATCCTGTAAAATTATTTTAAAAACTGATACCAGCGTGGATGGATTTTTCTGTAATCCCCTCTTCTGGCCATAAGAACTTGAGGCATGGATTTCAGTGGAAATTTTGCGGTACAGGTTCTGGTCCTCCTCCAGAGCTTCTTGATTGCAAATCCTATTGGATGTTTTAGACGGAAGCATCATTCTATTTACTCGGGAGCATTTTTCTGCCAGTCCTGGAGGTATATTGTAATATGTTTTCCATTTCGTAGAGATTTCACTTTATTTCAAGGATTGCTGGGCATCAGTAGCTACTCCACAGACACTCGATTTAGGCATCCAAGCAGGACCAAAATGGAATCGAGGTTTTAACTGGGGACGGGTTAAGACTGCTCCAGTGAGGCAGATTTCTAATTAGAGGAGTCAGCTCAGGATCTGTGCTGAATCATCAGAAGTGGTAGTCGAGGCAGGGTCTGGCCCTGGGAGTAGACAGGAAGAAAGGGTGACATTACTCGGGGTTCTACTCTGCGTGTGTGTTCGTGTGCGCCTGTGTGTACGGGGGACACCTGAGGTTTGCAAGTCAGAGCCACGTCTTGTTGCGGGTCTGTTGGACAGATGGGGAGTAGATAAGTCAGTCTCAGAGCAGCAAGAACCGAGGGAATCGTGGCAAAAAACTGCTGAAACAGGCAATGTGGCACCGAATCCTTGCCTAAAAGAGCGTCTAGGAGGCCCCCCGGCTACTTCATCCCGAAGAGTCAGGGAGTCAAGAGGGTTTGCTCTCATCTGGTCAGTGACTCCTTTAACGAGCTCCCCGCTCTGGTTTTGAAGAGCACACGTTCAGTGTGGGTAGCTGGTGAGTCCTGGCGGCTGGAGCTCAGGGGGTTTCGGTCCTGGCGGCTAAGGATGAGTTCTGCGCCCCGGGCCTGGGAGAGTCTGTCAGACAGCTAGCCGGCGCGTCCCCAGTGGAACATCTAAAGGAGGGGACTCCAGCTACTGGGTCTGGGACATGTGTTTACCGATCTGGGGGGCACCGGAATCCCTAGACTGAAAACAACCAGGAGATGTAGGAGGGAATGGGCTTGATTTGCCTCGTGCCACTCAGCAGTCCAGGGTGAGGGACGGCTAAGAATATGTCCCCCTGGCAAATCATTTTTATTATATTTGGTGGGAGGGTGAAGAACCAACGGAAAGTGGAGTGACTGAAAAAGAACAGTTTACAAAGTGCTGCCACGTACATTTCCACAACAGTCCTGTGAGGTAGGTACAGTAGAGAATGTTTTTATTTTGCAAAGACAAACACCAAAGACCAGAGAGTTGAAGTGATGTGCCCACAGGCACCATCAGAAGTGCCAGGACCCAGACTCAAAGCACGTCCCCCGAGGGCACAGCCCGACAGGCAGCTGTGGTCCAGTGTAAGGGTTGGAAATCCGATGACCAGCCGGGGAAGGTGCTCAGCTGGTGAACATCGAGCGTGCTCACACGTCAGGTAGCTCAGGAGCAGCGCGTTTACACACAGCTTCTCCCCCCACACTGCCGGCTTCCTCCGTGTTCTGCTGCTGACGGGCTTTCGTCTCGCTTTGGCATAAGAAAGGTCACCTGGGAGGCACCCTGGGAACCGGGGAATCAAGGAGCAGCGGCCAGGGCTTCTCCTGGCCACGGTCACACTGCGCTTGGGCTCACTGTGGAGTCCTCTGACTTCCCCACCGAAATGTAAGTGCTTAGAGCAGCTCTGTGACTTACTCGTGATACCCGGGATTTAATGCCATGCTTGGCACATGGTAGCCCCTTGATAAACAGCGGCTGAGTTCACAAAGGGTTAGGTTTTTCGTGTGATGCTTCTTTATTTTATTTGTAAGTGGTTATTAGCAAGGAATTTGTACTTTGTGTGAGTGTGGAAATAGGAAGAGGGAGAATTCACTTGTCTTGGTGGTGGGTAGCACACAGAGGCACTGCGATTCTAAGGGGTGTTAACGTCATCTAGGTGACCTTGTTACCGTGACAAATCTACCAGGCACGGACTCAAACTGGAGGCTCTGAGAATCATGCAGAATGTGCGTGTTTGGGTGTCAGCGAAGGAAAGGCGACGCCCGTGGCACTGAGGAAAGTACTTCAGTAAATGTGCAGATAACACCATAGTAAAACGCGGAGAAAAACGCGGTGACAAAAACAAAAAGAAAAATCAAAAACGATTAAACACAACCACATTCGATCCCGTGAGGGTTGGAAGAGGTCCCTGTCCTTTCCGTTCGGCTCTGCAGGGCACGTTCTTGGCTTCTGACGTCTCCCTGGATCCCTGGTCATCACACTCCGGGGGCTCCTGGGGAGCGTGAGTCTCAGACGGAGAAGCTCAGGACGAAAGTTGGTTCAGACGTGGCTTTCGGGTGATCGCTCTGGAGCAGCGCACACGGGCACAGGCCTGCGGCGCAGAGGCGTCGGTCTCAGGCCGGGCCCAGCGCAGGCCTGGCGCGCCGGGCCGGAAGCTGGAAGCCGGAAGCCGGAAGCCGGGAGGATCCTGAAGTCACGCGGGCGCGCTCCGCCCCCGGAAGTGCAGAAGGCGCTGCGGCAGGGGAGGAGCTGGCCGATCTGCTCGCCAGTTTGGGGCACGCAGGATCTAGTGGGTCCTGGAATCAAGGCGTGGGAAGGAGCTCAGAGCGCCGGTGCCGGTGGACGTTAGGGGTCGTCCAGGGGTCCGCCCCGTTGTGCCGGTGGGTGCAGCCCGGGGCTGGGCGCCTGGCTTTTCCAGGTATTGCTGCCAAGTTTCAAACATGGCCTTAAAGGCCAAGCGTTCCTTCTTTCAGAAATTGTAGTTTCATTCTGCAGCGACGAGACCTGTGAGAAAATGAAGCACAAAGTCATTTTAGACTGGCCTGTCACGCACGCTAGACATCCTTTTGCAATCTAAGGGTACAACCCATGTTTTAGCCATGAAATAATAGAGTCACAGAACTTTATTACCACAGCACAAACCTCTGATGGGGATGTAACGAGTGACTTGTGGGTAGAATCGGAAGGAACCGAGTCATAACCCCTGCACTCTTATCAGGGAACCCTGTGTCGTGTCCGCTGATAGATCTGCCGATGTTAGAGAACTTAGGAGTTCCTCGTGGACTAGTGGACTGAGGGCACTTACCACATCATTAAGCCTGCACTTATGTTTTCAGTGCAAATGCGCTGAGCTCTAAACACTGCAGATAACATCAGAATTTCCAAATGAGCTCTCTGAACACTAATTCCCCAAACTCTGTTTTGCTACTAAGTAGATTTGTTACCGAGCAACATCTGCCTCTCTCGAAGGCCGAGACTATGCCAAGTTTTGACGGCTCTGACAAATCCTGTGCAGAGGAATCATATCCCGCTCTGTTTAACTCAGTATGCCCCTAAATGTGGATATGGATTTTTCTGAGTAATACTTGTTAGCATTACAGAGAACCTGTCCTACATTCAGTACATTTTTGGAATTTTGGATTAGCAAATAAAATACAGAAATACTCATTTCAAAATTTTGTACATTTTCTTCTTCAAAATAAAAAGCCAAATCATTATTACTGCTTTATTACTACATAGTATCAAAAGTAATGTAAGCACTTTGGAAAAAAGGAAATCCACTTGTGTAAGACATGAATTGTTCCCTTACTAGGCTAGTAACTGAGCTAGGAAGGTACTTTTACCATACATAAAACATATCAAACATACCCAGTATCATTTGATCTTCACTGATTTTCTCTAAGTACTTAGCTGAATAATGCAGACTAATAGATACAACAGCCACAGAGAGGGAGGTTAAATATTGGAATAATGAAAGAAGGAATCATGGAGGCCATAAGACTTATTGTGTGGGGCAGCAAAAAGTTTGAAAGGTTGAGGATTCCTTTGATCAAAGGTCAGAGTAACCCTTGGACCCCTAGAAGCAGGAAGCAGGCAGCCAACAGTACTTTGGTGAGTTTTAATCATTTAATTCTAACAAATCTCAGACCTTCACACTCAAGATCAGAACTGTTACAGAATCACAGTTACAGAACTGTGGTTCTCCTTTGTTTGCTCTCCTGCTAGACTTCTTCCTACCTGCCATAGTCTGGAAGGTAGGCAATTGTCTTGTCTCTGACAGTCTCTTGGTTGGCGGGGACTGTATGTAGTTTTACACATCTAGAAACTAGTACCTTCACTCATAGTCTCTTGCTCATGGGAGGTGTTCAATAAATATTTGTGACTATCCATAAAAAATTGTAAAGCAGAGAACTGTCAACCTCAAAATGGAGTTTGCATCAGAAAATAATGTATAGCTGGGTGTGGTGGTGCATGCCTGTAGTCCTAGTATTAGGGAGGCTGAGGCAGGAGGATTGCCATGAGGTCAAGGCCAGCCTGAGGCCCTATCTCAAGAAAAAAAAAAAAAGGAAAGAAAGAATGTATACACGGGGCAGAATTAGAATGTTTAGGCTCTGAACACCATACTGAAGAGTAGGAAAGAGGACACGAGTGAAGATTTTTAACGGGAGTGAACAGAACTGTTGAAAGCCCTAATTATGTAAAAACAAACTGGGGGAGACACGTGGGTTGGGTGAAGCAAAGACAGATCAGTGGGGCGTCGCCGTGATTGTCACAGCCCGCTCGTTTTGACGAGACAAGGGTCTAGAAGCAACTTCAAAGCGTGAAGAAAAGGGCTAAAAGCACAAGTGGTGTCATGGCGAGATCTGCCTGATCAACGGTAAGCAGAAGCGTGAATCAAAGATTGCTTTGGCTTAGTCATGGTGTCTAGGTGTACGGCGTGACTGTTGCCAGGGCCGCCGGCCCCGGTGCAGCTGCGCATCTCAGCCCGCGCCTTCGCAGAGTCCGGGAGTTGGTGAGGATCGCCAGCGGTGTCACCGAGTCCCTCCGAGTCCCACTGCGCCTGCGCGGCGGTCAGGACGGAGCAGCCGGGCAGCCCTCTTGCCAGGGCCCCTGCAGCAGACTCAGCGTCGGACAGAAATATTAGATGACGACATTGGCTTAGGCTAGTTCAGTTTTGCGGGGATCGCGAAGCGCATCTTGGGAAAGGCTGAGCACTGTCTATCCTAGCTTGGAGGTGGACACACGAAACAGCCTAATGACGTGTTGCTCAAAATGCAGCTGACCCGGGGCAGAAGGCCTTCCTAGGGCGGGCGAGGTGCGGCCCAGGGCGGAGGCCGGGAAGGGGCTGCTCCCGGGTGCTGAGGGCCACCCAGAGGCGAGACGGGCTTGTCTCCCTCTCGTCCCGCCGACTGCAGGACAGAGGCGCTGCGGCCGGGAAGCCACACACACAGCTCGTGGGCGTTAAGTGCAATCTGACGATTGTAGGGTTTTGTAGTTGTGCTTCGACTTCTCGGGAAAGTCTGTTTGCTTTCCCTATGGTCACATTTACACTTTGCATATTAATGAGGAAAAAGTGTGCACAAAAGTGTAGACAGACACAGTGGTACAGTGAGTGCCTTGAAAAAGAGCAGTTTTGAAGGAAGAAATTCCTGGACCAGGACCATCAACATTTGAAATCATTACTTAAGCTTAATTTTTCTGTATTACTTTTATTTTTCTTTGAAGAGAGGGTTTTGGGAAAAATCCATTATAGAAATGATCATGAAATAATATAATTCAATTTTATATTATTATTAGTGTGCATGGTATCAGGATGCCACTGCTCTCGGTTGTTTGGAATTATTAATTATGAAAGAAACCAAAACAAGGAAAAGCCTGTGAACAGGTTTCAGGATGACTGTTTTTTTTTTTTTTTTTTTTGACACAGGGTCTCGCTTTGTAGTCCAGGCTGGCCCTGAGCTCACTATGTAGCCCAGGCATGCCTCAAACTCGCATGCCTCAAACTCAGCAATCCTCCTGCCTCTGCCTCCCGATTACAGGAGTGAGCCACCACGCCCCGCATTGTGGTATGTGGTATTGATGGCTGGTGGGCGTGAGTCACCATACCCAGCATTGTATGTGCTTACTGGGGATTGAACTCAGGACCTTGCGCTTGCGAGGCAGGCGCCGGGACCACTGAGCTAAATCTCCTGCCAGGATGACTGTGTTTCTTTAAGGCTGTGAGACCCTGCTCCATCTGAAGAGGACTTGGGCTTCCAGAGGGAGGAAGACTTCGGCCTGGGTAGGGACAGTGTTGAGGCCCCTGCAGCAGGGCTGCCCCAGTCCCCCCAAAACTGCACAGCCCCACCCCCATGCACGTGGGTCTTTGGTACACTTCTTTTATAACTTTAGTTGTTAATTAAATTCCAACTAATGAAAGGACTGCTTTAGAATTCCAAAGTATATGGAAGGGCAGCGGTAAATGGTTATAGAGAGAAAAATAACACAATTGCAGTAAAGCAAAAACTTAAAGTTCTAAGGTAAGCAAAAACTAAGGTAAATAAATAAATATATGCATTGTACATAGTGGTATTAAGGTCTTCAGTTAAGAAACAATATTGACACATCAGAATACAGATTCCTATGTACAGGTAAAAAAGCCAGGATGTGCACATTTTTAATAGTTATTATTGTTAATGAAATTTGTACTAAAGCTCTGAAAAGCTTGCACTGGAATTCTTACACAGTATTTCTAAATTTTCTAATTAGAAAAATCTGACAGTTTTCTGTCTCTCTTCTCATTTTTTCTCTTTTTCTACAACTTCATCTCTCCCCATTTGGTAATAAATTACTTACCTTCAATCCACCACAATCTAAAGGCTGTCCCATTGCAGGACCATAGCATATTCAGGCTTGACCTTACATTTTCTGTCTCTAGAAAGTTTGTGCAGACATTAAAAAGTATGCTCCAAGGAGGGTAATAAAATGTGGGAAAAGGGATTTATCAGTTCAAATATATTTTTAAGGCCACATAGAGTCAAAACTTGAGCGCTTTCCTTTCCAAGATAGAATTAGCATGCACTCAAGAAACATTTCTTTTAGTCCATCAGTTCTTTGGACCATTTGCATCATAATTATGTTTTTGTTTATCATATAGAATCTAATGTGTTGCACAGATTTAACAAAGACTTTTCCCCTTGAGATACACCAAACATGCACAAAACATTGCAAGTAGAAAGTGAGAATCTGCCATGCTTTGTAAGTCCAAGAGGAGCCTTCCAGCTTCTGCAGTAAAGACGTTAAAGCAGTGCACACTTAGAGTTAGAAACAAGCACTGGAGATTAGCTGGATGAAAACCACGGTCAGTTTATTTTCTTGGAACTTTGGGCTTTTGTGTTGTTACATGTTTTCGCTTTTTGCGAGGCAAAGCGATACCTCAGGAAATCTTTCTTTTGAAAGTACAATGCACACACACACACACACACACACACACTCACTCACTCGCAGAGAGGCACAGTCAACGGCAGGGGAGGGTTTGCCGGGCCTGGTTCCGACGCTCTCTGCCAGAGTAAGATGAATGTAAGCGGCCGAGAGCTCCCGCGGGTGCCCGAGCGCGCTTTGTGTTCCGCGCTCTGCCCGGCCCTCTCTCCTCTCTCTCTCGCACTCTTTGTATGTTCAAGCCTGCTCGAGTTTCTTTTCTCTTTTGTAGAACTTGGCTCTTTTGAAGTGTTTCAGGGCGCGGCCCGCCGCGAAGAGAACGTCCCAGGGATCGGAAACAGAAGCGCCCAGGTCTGAAACAGCTACTGTGCAGCAAGCCCGGCGGTGCCAGGGCAGAAGCGGGCGCTCTCTCCCCTGAAACGTGAAATGGCACCCTTACTTCATGTTTTCCTCGTCACTACGTGCTATCCTTACTTCAGCCACACCTCTCCTCTAGCTAGAAATGTGTTGTTTCCCTGAAACTCTGTGCGGACACGGCGGAGATTTCAGCCTCTCGTGACCTTTAGCTGTCTTATTTCTCACCGTTAGTTTCTATAACAAATGATACAGGAAAGTGCAGTGCTTTAACTCTTTTATTCTTGTTTATAAAGATTGCAAAAAAAATATAGCACTGTAAGTACTATAAAGCTACTGTTAGAAGGCACTATCTACATTAATAGAAAGCCTAGATAGGTGTTAATTATTTTATGCTCCATATCAGTGTTTCTACTTTTATAAATTAAATCATTTTTAATAAAAGATGTTATATTTTATTTAAAATATCTGTTTACTCACACATCATACTTTATATGACAGATCTTTCAGGACTAGGTCACTGAATTAGAACTTGGAACTGAAAATTAAAAAAATTAAAAATTAAAAAACAGAAAATAAGGAAAAACAGTTTACATAAAAAGACACATTCACCTTATAAAATTTTCAAATTTAAAATGATAGATTTAAGTCTTGCCTCAGTCTCTGAGAGAACCCTTTTATTCTTAAAACTAAAACTGGAAAACAAACAGAAAATTAGTCATTAGTTTGTCCTAGAAAACCAGTCTATATAAAATTGATGGGTTATTAATTTTTATCTAAACAATTCAATTCATGGTATAAATATTTCCAAGCTTGCTAAAAAAACTGCTGAATAATATATCCAGTAAAAATAGAATTTGACCATCAAACAGTTATTTTCAACTATATTTGATTCATTAAGTCCAGTGAATACTAATTGTGTGTTTGTGGGATTGGTGTTCTATTAACTCTTCACAAAATAACTGGTGGTATTGCTGAATTAACTCAGTATTTTCCTATTTGTTTATGCTGGGTAACAAATTAGCCAGTTCATTGCCACAATTCCTTTTAACTTTGATATCTATCATCTCAGCTTTAAAAGAGAAAAAAATGATTAATTACTCAAATATTGGTAAAATACGTATTTTTCACAATAATATGGAAGATTATTTTAACAAACTGGCAATAATTATAAAATAAGCTTTTGACTACAATGTGTTGAGTTACTTCACCATGTAACAGTTATCATTTATGAATATTAATCCAAATGTCTCACATTAGAAATTAAACATCAGTATGAAGTAAACACTTCCCCAATAATAGTAAAAGTTAGAAATTCATTATTCACTTAAACCCATTAAATGGGATCTGAAAAATTTAATGCAGATCATTTCATTTAACACTACAATCTTGAACAACCTAGAAACACACATAGAAGAGGACACCAGAAGGCGTTGCTTGACTTTCTAAGTCATCATAAACTAGTCTCGTCCGGCCTCAGTGTCATGTGACTTCCCCAGGATCTGGAGTTTCAGCACCGAGACGCCCCGGTGCGCCCGGCCTGCAGTGCTCCTCGGCTCCAGGCAGGGGCGCCACCCAGGCCCGTGAGTGGGCGGCTCCCTGAGAGCCCCGGCTCCCTGGCGGCGGGAGCGAGGCCCCCGGGCTCACACAGGGCTCGGCCCTCGCACCGGCTGTGCCCATTGTCCTGCCATGTATTTTCCTTGCATCAGAAACTCTGCTTGTTGTGGCTGTAATGTTTTTAAGCCTTTTTCTTCCTTCCTACAGAGGTCTAAAACGGGACACAGAAGTTTGGGATTCAGGAATCAGACCGATACCTACTTTACATCTTAACCCAGTCCCAGGAAACACTGCTGACTTTATTTATTTATTTTTGAGACAGGCTCTCGCTTTGTAGTTCAGGTTGGCCCTGAGCTCACTATGGAGCCCAGGCAAGCCTGGAACTCAGCAACCCTCCTGCCTCTGCCTCCCGAGTGCTGGGATGACAGGCGTGAGCCACCACGCCCGGCACTGCTGACTTTATTTTTAATATAGGAGTCAGCCTGTGCTGTCTAGAAGTCAGCCAGCAACAAAGGCTGGTGGGGCTGCAGGGAGAAAGGAGCCCTTCTCCACTGTTGGTGGGAATGTAGACTGTGCAACCACTGTGGAGATCAGAGTGGAGATGCCTCAAAAGACTATTCCCCTGCTGGGGATATACATGAAAGAATTATAAGATTCATATCACATGGGCTGGACGGTTAGCTCAGTGGTTCCAGCGCCTGCCTTGCAAACGCAAGGTCCTGAGTTCGATCCTGGTAACCACATACAATGCTGGGTGTGGTGATTCACGCAGACCAGCAATCAATACCACATACCACAGTGCTGGGTGTGGCAGCTCACACCTGTAATCCCATCACTCGGGAGGTAGAGGCAGGAGGATTGCTGAGTTTGAGGCTTGCCTGGGCTACATAGTGAGCTCAGAGCCAGCCTGAACTACAAAGCGAGACCCTGTCTCAAAAATAAAATAAAAAAGATTCATATCACAGTGACATATGTGCACCCATGTTCATAGCAGCTCAGTTTGTGATAGCTCAATCTTGGAAACAACCCAAATGCCCATCACCTGGAAACTGGATAAAGAAGATGTAGTTTTTCTATAAAATGCACTATTACTCTGCCTTAAAAAGTGATAAGTTTGAATCATTTTTACTCAAATGCACATATCTGGGGGATTTATGAATGAAATCAATAGTCACAGATGTGTAAATATCGTATCTGTTCTCTGGTATGAGAAACTGAAGATGTTAATGTGTTCTAGACTGCATGATGGATATTCTGAAATAGAAAATATTCAAAGGGAAATGTGATGGAGGAGTAATGAGGGGTAAAGAGAAAATGTGATAGTAATAATAAAGGGAAACAAAACATGTTTTTAGGGGGTGGAGGGTTATGGGGTGGGGAGGGGAATGGGAAAAAGTGAGAATTAAATCGTGTAATACACTGGTACAAATTCCCAACATTATGTGTGATCATGATGTGTGTATACAATGTAGCAATAAAGAAGTGGAGCAAGAAAAAAAATGGGAGTCAGACTTTTGAAGTGGATTGGTCAGTTCTAGCCCTACAATTTTGATGTCTAAAATAAGACTGTTTAGTGTCTCAGTAAACATTATTACAGCCACGTTCAGTTAGGAAAATAGATACCTGTGAATACATTCAGGTAGCTTTCCTTTAAAAGAAAAGCAAAGAGTAGAAATTGGGATACAAATGAGTTGACTGAATTCTTTTTGAATTAAACTTTTAATTACATAAGAGCTCAAAAGGATATAGAAGTATTTGAGACACCACAGCTCACTAAATATTACAGATGTTTTAGTAAGCAAAGTAACAGACAAACATACAGTATATTTCATTGACCAGAGTTATACTATAGTTTATTCAAATTTTAGTTATTGGGGTCCAAAAATTTTGTTTTTATTTATTATAAAACTGGCCACTTGGGTCAACTTAATATTAACTGTTCTTTTCTTGTAATTCCTCCTCTATCGACATTTTCACTAAAACGCAAAACTACACACACACACACACACACACACACGCACACACACACACACACCCTACAGGGCAGATTAGGAATGTAGCTCGGTGGGAGGTAGAGAAACTGCCTAGCGTGCGTAAGGCTCTGGGTTCAATTCTAGCACATTGGAAAAACGAAATAAATCAAAACAAACGACAGGCCAGTATTACAGTGTCCACTAGAGCTTATAGTCATTTTCCAGGTTACGTCTGGAACGTCTAGTCCGTATTGCTATTTTGTAAAGCAGAGAGTGTTGAAGTGTTTGCGATGCTGCCGTCACCCCCGGGAGCGAAGCTGGCCCTCGGGAGGGCGAGGACGGAGGGGCCGGCCGGCTGCGGAGCCCAGCACACGGCCCTGTGCGGCGCGTGTAATTACCGTTTACAGGCCGCACTGCGCCGCCCGGGCAGGCCTGGGAGATGGAGCCTCGGCAGCGCCTCCCCGTGGCCGAAAGAGGTTAGTAAGTAGGGAAGCCAGGGCCGAGTCTTTCGGATGATTTGCCCAGTGCCGGATTGCAGAGCAGGGAGGCCGGAGAACGGGCCTGTCTTCGGACCCTCGGGGAGGACCCGCCCGGCCAAGCTGCCTGTCCCTGTCTCCCTGTCTCCCTGTCTGTCTCCCTGTCGCCCTGTCCCTCTGTGTCTCTCCGACTCGCGCTCTCTCTCGCCTGCTCTCTTGAGCGGGAGAGGTGTTGGCCTGTGCGGTCCGGCCCGCTGCGCCTGCCCCCAGCCCTCGGCCGACGGCGCCCCGCGAGTACACCCAGCGCCGCAGCCCCCGGCCCGACTCCACGCCCGGCAGACGTGACAGGCGGGAAGGAGGGAAGACCGGAACCCCGGCGGTACGAAGACGCCCCGTTTGCACGAGCAAAGCGATGCTGCCGACACGGCCCGGTCAGCCCCGGGGGCGCGGGGCAGGGAGGACGGCCGGGAGCCCCGCTGACCCCCGGACACGCCCGCCCGGGGAGCCCGGCCTCCGCCCACCGGCGGCTCCGTGCCAAGGGCCCTGGGCAGGGGCTGCCTGAGTCCGCCGTGCTCTGTGGCGAGCCGTGACAGCTGCTCCCCAAAGATGGCGGCTGGCAGTAAGCCAGGGACTGCTTCTTGATACGAACCAGCTGATCGCAGGCCTTGATTGGGATCGCCCGTGCTCGGCGGGCGGGGCCTCGAGAGGAGAATGTATATAAGCACCCGGTGGGTGGTGGTGAGGATGACTGGTGGTGGGTTGGTGGTGGTAATGGTGATAGTAAAGCTCAAGTTTGCACTCCGTGGTTGCGGCTCTCTCTGCGGGATCAGCGAGGGTCACGACAACTGGTGCCGAGACCCGGGACGCTCTCTCGGGGGAACGGAGGAGCAGCGATCAGGTAAGGTCTGCGGACGCGCAGCAATCGTTCCTGAATAAGACAGCAGAGAGAAGAGTTCGCGGTCGCGTCTTCCTTGCTGGTCGAGGGGGAAGCGACAGTGCTCGGCGTCCTGGACAGATGGGGCCCTCCCGAGTCTAACGGTTTGTTGTTTTGGACACATGCGAAGAGCGGGGTCTCCCACTGGGGGCCCCCGAGACCCCTTTCTCGCCGACCCACCAACGTCTCCGCCTTCGATTCGGCTCCGAGGACACCTTCCCTCCTTCCTCTTCTGGCGGCTCGCAGCGCGGCCGGCCTCTGCCTCTCCAGGTCTCCCGGCTCCTCCCTCTCACAGAGCTACAGCTTTTACCAAAGCCGGGAAAGGCACCGCGTGGTTCTGCGAGAGGCACAGAGGGCCCTGGCTCTCGGGGCGGAGACGGGACAGGCAGCAAGCAGAAGGCGGCGTGCCAGCCTCCCCGCCGCCGGCTCTCCGGGTGAAGGCCCGGCGGTCTCGAGCTGGCTGACACCAAGCTGCACTTCCAGCCGTCAGTTGATCGCGGGCTTTGCTACCCCGTTGCGGGGCAAAGCAGCTCCGCGTCTCCGGAGCCGGAACTAGGAGGCCGCGGCGCTGCGCCCCAGGGCTCTGTCCTCCGCCGGGGTCAGAGCTTGGCGGAGAGATCTCACTGCGCATGCGCCTCGGGAGAGATCTCACTGCGCATGCGCCTTGGGGCGACGCGCTCCGCCGGTGCCTGTCCGACCCCCAAATGCACGTCCCGCTGTGCAGCGCCTTGAGCGGGCTCCCCGAGGTTCCTGCGCCGGGACTCGGTCTCCGAGGAAGAGGCACCAGAGTCCCAGGGACCCTGAAGGGTGCGTCCTCTTGCGACACGGCTAGATGGGGGTGACGCCGCCCCGGAGAGGTGAGCGTTGGTGGGGACCCCAGTTAGGTCCCTGAACAGGCTCTGCCTTGCGAGCCTGAGTCTGTCCCTTCCCCCTCTCTGGCTTCCGGTTTGATCACGTGACTCTCACTCTCCGTCCTCTCCGTCCTGACGCCGCCGCCAAGGGGCCCTCAGCAGACCCGAACTGGGACGCCTGACTTTCAGTCTCCAAAACTGTAAGCTAAACAGACCTTTTCACTTTGTGAGTCACCTAGACCCAGGATTTTTGTTATAGCTACATACAATGAACTAATACCAAAAGGTCATCATGATATATTGAATAATAAAGCATCCCTTAGAGCACTTTTCCGTAAGTGGCTCATTTTGTGCCACACAGCAGTCATGATTACCCCAGGGACAGCTCTTCCTCACTCTAAATGCTTTCTCCCTTCTCTGGCCCCTACTTTACTTCCTTTGCAACTGTTTCACTGTGACCAGCTTTAGTGACAGAATTTTAAAACAGTTTTCAGTGCTTCTCTGGAGAACAAGTTCTGAACAGTCATCTTTGCTACGTGTGGGCAGCACTGTGACTATAGGGAGAAGTCACCCCTGTGCTCAGGGTACCCACCAACCAATGGGAAGTCTGACCCTCTAGGTGGGCCTGGCCTAATCAGGGGAGCCCTCGAAAGGAGCTGGGCCCTTGCAGAAGCCTGGGAACGTCCATGCAGAGGAACGGTGGGCACCTTTGGGGCAGCGTGGGCAAACCCACGGCACCCATGGCACAGCAAGCCTCTTATCCCTGTTCTGGGGCTGTGAGGGCCCCGGACCAGAGCAGTGAGCGAACCGGGGGCTGGTCCTACCTCTGCGAGAAGCTGCATTCTCCCACCGACCGTGTCGGTGCGGGAAGGGGACTCGGGCTCCGGAAGGGATGCGGCTCAGCGGACACCTTCATCCAAGGTGACCCTGGTATCCCACACCGCTGCCCCTTTCTCCTGAGCATGCCAAGATGGAGGAGTCCTTGTGTGGTTCTCACGTGGGCTACTCGAGGCAGAGGAACTTGCCTGGCTGCGGGTTGGACATATTCCTGTGCAAACAGTACTGTTTCTACATTCTCAAGGTTAGTAATTTTTTTTTTTTTTTGAGACAGGGTCTCGCTTTGTAGTTCAGGCTGGCCCTGAGCTCACTATGGAGCCCAGGCAAGCCTGGAACTCAGCAATCCTCCTGCCTCTGCCTCCCGAGTGCTGGGATGACTGGCGTGAGCCACCACGCCCAGCACTGTGCTATGTGGTATTGATGGCTGGTGGGCATGAGTCTCCACGTCCGCCATTGTATGTGGTCACTGGGGATTGAACTCAGGACCTTGCACTTGCGAGGCAGGCGCCGGAACCACTGAACTAAATCTCTGGCCCAAGGTTGGTAATATTTATAGAAGTCAAGAAGAAACCTGTAATTTCTTGGTGTACGAATGGTAACAGACCTAAAACTTGCAGTAAGGAAATATAATACCATAATCTAAATGTTTTCACCAAGAACTGCAGGTAAAAATTATGTTATTTTTATGGTGGGGTTATTGGTACTTATTTAGCTCAGATCTAGGAGGAAGGATCATGTCGTTTTGTCAAAGTGAACACGACTCCCTTTCTGTTACCTTTCCTGGCTTTTTTTTTTTTTTTTGAGACAGGGTCTCGCGTTGTAGTTCAGGCTGGCCCTGAGCTCACTATGGTGCCCAGGCAAGCCGCCGCGAACTCAGCAATCCTCCTGTCTCTGCCTCCCGAGTGCTTCCTGTCTTTTGTAATTTTTCACAAACTAGAAATCTGCCAGAAAAGCAGAGATTAAATGATTTACATGTGATTTGCTTTTTAAGCCTGAAATACACATTATACGCACACATATTATTTTTTCCTTCACACTGTATAAGTAGATTAGCCTTTTGTGCTTTTCCAGTGTTTTTCTTAGAGTTTTTTCCTGACTGCCCACATTTCCCCTGTGACAGCCGCGCTATTCTGTACGGTGGTAACCATATTTCACAAAAAAGGAGGCTGTTCTTATGCTACTGTTACGACATCGAAAGTTACCTATCCCATCGTTCTGTTTCTTCTTGAACCTGTGATTGTCTCCGTCTCTGTGCTAACCGTGTCTTTTCAGGAGAAAACTAGGCTAGCGCTGTTGTAGACGCAGGGCGGAATAGTGGCAGCGTCTGCCGGGGCGTCTGTTTTCTGAGGCCCTGGAGGCCGGGGCACCGTCTGGGCCCCCTCCCCCTCCCCCGCCTCCCCTCCCCTCCCCCTTCCCCTCCTCCTTCTCCTCCTCCCCCCTCCTCCTGAAACCTCTCCTGCATCTTTTCACGCAGCCAAACTTTCCTAGCAGCACAAGGGACGCCGGGGATGGGAGAGAAAGCCAAGAAGAAGCGGGTCGGGCGCCCTTTATTCTGGTGACTTACTTTGAGCTGCGTGATGCAAAACAAAGCAAAAATTATCTGCAATTTACGTGGCGCTGCCAGGGCGCGGAGTGAGCCGCTGCGGGTTCCGCGCTGCTGGCTGCGGCTTTGAAGCCGGCGGCCCGCGACCCCCGCCGGCTTCAGTACCCCGCGGGAGCGGGCCGGGCGGGCGGAGGTGCCCGGGCTGGGTCTCCGTCTCTCCAGGGCTCCTTTCCCCCGCTCGTTCTGGTGGGTTTTTGTGTCCCCGAGTTGTCCCTCTGCACACAACAGGTTGGATATTGTAGGTGTGGGTTATTAAAGTGTCCCGGGGACAATGGCAGTCTGTGTCCCATTTGTAACGCTTGGATTAATCTTTGCAAAGTGCACACAAAATGTGACATGATGTTGGCTTCCAACATTATTCAGTCTGCATAGCAGCAAGCCCGGGCCCGTCTCCCTGGAAATCCGGCCGCGCAGAGCCGCCCGCCGCCCGCCGGGGCCCTGCGCGCGTGCCCGGGGCCGGGACCCGCCTCTGGCCGGGCCGCGGGAGCCGGAGCGGAGCGGCGACCGTCCCTGCCCGTCTGCGCCGCCCAGGGAGAGGCGGGACAGCAGCCCTCCCGCCGCCGGGGGCAGAGCTCCGCTCGCCGGAGCCGCACAGGGCGCAGGCCGGTCCGGCCTGGCCTCCCCGCCGCAGGGCTCCGGCTCCGCGGGGCGCAGGGCCCGGCCCTTCAGGACCCTGGAAACCCCGCGGCGCCGGAAGCCTTGGCATCCAGCTTCGCCTTTTTCTCCTTGCCTCCCTTACACGCACGCACGCACACACGTGCACGCACGCACGCGCCCCCACACACGACCAAGTCGCTTGGAGAAGTCACGGGGGGGGGGCCCACAGGTCACTTGCTTCCAACTGCGCCTGCGTCTTCTCTGCGAGCCAGAACCGCGGCACTAGCAGGAGCCTGGCGGGCCGCGCAGCCGCGCGTGGGGTTCCCGCGGCCCGGGAGGCCTTTCTTCTGCGGCTCAGGCCCTGCGGAGGAAGGCGGAGCTGCCCCTCCGGGAGGAGCTCAGCGCAGCCGGCCGGGGGAGGACAGCTCGGCCCCGCAGGGCCCGGGGCCAGCACCCCCGCCCCCCCCCCCCCCCCCCCCCCCCCCCCCCCCGTGTCCGCTGCGCCCGTGGGGTGGGGGCGGAGTCACCGGCAGGCTGCAGCCGCGTCCCTCCCGCTCCCAACGGCTCGACGCGCAGGGTTGGCTCCGAAATCTTTTCATTTCCCTCGTGTGTTGCTTTTTAATAAGTAAACTTCATCCAATTTAAGTTATCAAATAACTATGAATAAAACACCTATACAGTGTTTGTTTCTAGCACGGGGCGGGCCAGGACAGGGTTTAGTTTACAAAGGAGCCTCCTTTGCCCGAGCAGAGCAGCCGTGAAGACTGCGGCGGAATTGCACGAGCGGCGTTTGAGGGTTTACCAGGCACAGACCGAGGTCTGCGGCCCGGGGCGCCTGGCACACGACCGCGGGCCCGTCTGGGCCTCACGGGCCTTGGGGCTCCAGGGCCCGGAGGCTGCGCTGAGCCTGACCGGGGGTCGCCGGGGCGATGGGCGGTGCGGGTCCCAGTGTGCCACGGTCTTTCGGAGCCGCTGCCCCGCAGGGTGGCTCCGAGGACAGGAGCGCGGGCGGGGGCACAGCCGGGCCGGGCGGCCGGGTCAGCCCCTCCGCGGGCCTCAGCCGGGTCAAACCCAGACTTTCCAGGGGAAGCCCAGGGTTAGGTCAGCAGGAGCGCGGCAGGCCTGGCGCAGGACGTGCCCGCCAGCCGCGGCCCTGGCCGGTGTCCGGAGCGCCCGGCCTGCCCGCGGGGCCCTGGGGTGCAGCCCAGCGCCTGGAGTTCTTCCTGGAGCGGCCTGGGTTTGGAGGGGTTTTAAGGCTTGTTTTTACTTGTAGAGATTACTGTTACGTGGAAAGAGCATGCGCAGAATATGCCTGTTAAAATTTTTATCTCCATCAACTAAGAAAGCAACAGGCCACCACTGACCAGTCTTACATTCTTTCTTGTAAGGGAATAAGCGCTAATACAGCCTAAAGACTCTAAATGGAGGGTCTGTCTATCATTAAAGAGAAGGATGAAGTATGCTTCAAATTCATTTTTCAAGAGATTGAATCCTTTGACCAAATGGTATCTCCTACAGAATTGAAGCTAAAAATCACAGCAAACAGTCTCACAGCGCCACCATGTGGCGCAACATCAGACAGCAGGGAGGCACAGCACAGAGGACCAGCCCGCTTTCCCTGGAGAGCAGAGGAGACCCCAGAAGGCTCTGTATTTACCCCGACTTTGGCTGCCATGAAATGGCCATTTTGCCAGGAACGGAATCATTCTCCTTTTCTGTTTCAGTTCTAATTTTAAAAAATGCATACTTTCTGGGCCGGAGATTTAGCTCAGTGGTTCTGGCGCCCGCCTAGCCAGCGCAAGGTTCCTGGTTCAATCTCTGGTAACTACACCCCACAATGCCCGGTGTGGTGGCTCACGCCTGTCATCCCAGCACTCGGGAGGCAGAGGCAGAAGGATTGCTGAGTTCGAGGCTTGCCCGGGCTGGTGAGCTCAGGGACAGCCTGAACTACAAAGCGAGACCCTGTCTCAAACAAAACAAAACAACAAAAACGCCCCCCCCCCCAAATCCAAAAAATTTCACATTTTCTAATCTACTAAAACCTTTAAAAGTAAATATCTCTTTAAGATGAACAGTTTTTCTCTTTTCTTTTTTAAAACTTAGAAGTCTCTGTAAGCCAGTCATTTTCATGTTAGTTCGTCAGAGCTGCTGGAATTCTCCTGGGCGTTTCGGCTTGTCTCTGGCTGCCGAAACTGTGCACTCTCGAAGCAAAGATCATGCATGTAAAACCTTCCGTGCAGAATCACAAGGGCAGCTCTGACCTTGCAGGTCAGGCCCCTATTTTGAAGCTCTAGTTCAATGCCGCGTACGATGTATGCTTCTTCGGAATGAAATGTACGTTCCTGAAACCCACGCCTGCCTTTCTGCCTTTCGCCGCAGCGTCACACGATGGTTCCTATTTGCTAAGCGGCAGGGCGGGCGGTGCGTTTGGCACATCCAGGGGAGACTTCGGAGCTCGCCTGAAGGAGAAGGCGTGAGCTTTTACTGCGTTCCGCGCTCTTTCCGCCTCTACTTCCAGTAGTTCTTGCATTGCGTTCCACAGAGGCACCCTCAGAACACTACTCTGAGCTTTCTCTGAATAGGAGCCTGTGCCAACGGCTTTTCCCTTATTAAAAGCTTTGCCCGACACCATCGGGAGTGACTGTTTTCACTCATGGGTGAGGAAAGTTAGAGCTGGAGATGTCCGGTGACTGGCCTGGGGCCACAGCGGACAAACAGCACCTGTGGGCTCCATGTTCTTGACAGTGACTTTTAATCCATCTCCTCAGAACTCTAGCTCAGAATTTACACTCTCTGGCATGGCGTTTTCTCCTTGTTTGTACACAGATGTGTCTAATCTCTAAAATACTACTTTGGGAAAAAAATTAAAAATATTCCAACAATTTCATGGTTAAATAAGGGTTTTGTTTTTAGTGCTAACTTGAGAAGCCACCATTCTATGTGCCTTTTCCCGTCTCATGAAACAGTACAGTACATGTTTAGAATAAAAGAACGGGTTCTTTTTTTTTTAATATCTGTTGACCTACTTGGGATTTTCTAAACTTCTGTCTGGAAGGTTCAGATACTCACTAAATCCACATTCTTATCAGTTTTAGAGCCTGTGAATATCTCACATAACACTAGTTTCCCAAGCCACACTGCCATCAGGCTTACATTTTCCACAATTCGTAGGACACAACATCTTTCCTATTATTGTAAAGGAATTAGCTGTGGCCCTCACTGTAATTTCAGCCAATGTTTTATGAGGAAAAAATGTGAAAAAAAAAAAGGTAGCATCAACAGTACAAGAATGTGCTGTTTTGTGTGGTGCAGACAGGATTGGGATGTCTGTTTGGAACAAGATTTCACTGGGGTTGGTGGCTGAATTAACATTTCCTGTTGCACCCGGGCAATGGCAAGCCAACTTCTCCACCCACTGCAGTCATTGCTGGACTAGCCGTTGCTTTATTAAAAGAATTCTAGGGCCGGAGGATTAGCTCAGTGGTTCCAGCACCAGCCTCACAAGTGCAAGGTCCTGAGTTCAATCCCCAGAAACCACATACAATGCTGGGCGTGGAGACTCACGCCCACCAGTACCAATCAATACCACATACCACAGTGCCGGACGCCTGTCATCCCAGCACTCGGGAGGCAGAGGCAGGGGGATTGCTGAGTTCGCGGCTTGCCTAGGCTACATAGTGAGCTCAGAGCCAGCCTGAACTACAAAGCAAGACCCTGTCTCAAAAAAAAAAAAAAAAAAAAAAAAGAATTCTAATTGGTAACTGGTGTGGAGCTTGCTATTATGTTCAATATTTCTATTTACTTTTAGATACAGTATCAAAACCTTCCACTTATTTCCTGGTAAACTTAATAACTAAGTGAAATTTAAACAGGCAAATATTTGGCATAGCAATTAATATCATTTATATGCTGACAATTTAAATTATAAAACGCTAAGTATTAATTGGCTCTGGTTTTTGTCAGCTTTATTATTTATTAGCCATGTATTTTAGTATTGCTTTGCTGATGAGATAAGAGATTGCAAGATGAAAGTTTTTTTCTTTCCTCTGCTCCCGCAAGACACAGGTACAGAACAGAGAGATGTCTTGCTCTTCCACAGCCTTGCCCGGAAGCTCAAATCCGGCCGCTCAGGGAGGGTGCTTGTCGCGAGAAGCACCGCCAGAGGGCGCCGAGGCTGAGTGGTTTCCGTCAGGAGGCCCACCGGAAAATGAATTTGGGATTGAATTTTGGACTCCTACTGTGTAAGCGCTTCGCGTTCATGTACATCGATATTGATCAAATGATGTAGAAAACATGCCTGCAATCTTGTGAGGTTTTTGGGGATGGAACTGAGTTGTACTATTTATTCTACGCAACAGGAGTCTAGTAGGTTAGTCTTCAGTTCTATTCCAGGCTTAGAGCGTTTAGCTTGGTTCCTCAATATTTCATTGCATCTTGAGTAACTTTTCATCTTTCTGCCCAGGTGTTATTTTTTCTCCCAAAGAATGAAGCTATATAAAGTCAAATGGAGCATGTTGTGAAAATGGGCCTCAATTTTAGATAGGTTTGTTCAGTAGGACTCACACCTTAGAGTTTGACCTCATGTTTCTTTTTTAATGTGTTCCGAAAAGAAGCTTATAATTCATGATCTAAGTAATCTCCAAGTGGTTTTCTCCCAATGTGCTTTTAATATCATTTGTATTTCTATTTCTCTCACCTTACTCCTTTTGTTTAGATTTTTGGGAAGCCGCCTAACTTGATTCTGTGTTCTATGGCAGTCAGATAAACAGCCTTATGATCAAAACTCAAACCGATAGAATGCCAGTGGGAGTGATGTTCCTCCCACAATCCTCCATGTTTCTTCCCACAGTCCTCCATGTTTCTTCCCACAGTCCTTCGTGTTGTCCTTTGTCATCTCCATTTTCCCCTCTACTTCATCTAATTGGGTTCAAAAGATCCAACAGAAGACTTCAAAGTTCCAAGGCAGAGCAAAGCCACTAGACAGAAGGAACTTGTGCTCTGAATCCCCACATAGAAGATGACTTGCTGCTTGTCTTGAACTTTATGTGCTAAATTAAGCTGCCAAGACAGCTGTTGGTTCATTTCTCACTGGGACGTGTATCTTCATGTACCCTGGTAACAGACTTTGTTTATGCTTCATATACCTTTAGAACACCACGCTAAGATTAATTTTTGTTTAGAACCACTTTGGTACCTTTTCGCTTTTGTGTTATACATAAAGCACTCTGTTGACTGCTCTGTCTTTCCACATCTAAACAGCTGCCTGGGATCCCTGGGGAAGTTACAGCTGTGCAGATCAGAGCATGGCCTCTACCCTGTGCTGAGTCCTCAGAAGTGTACACTAGTTCTGCCATGTTGCCACAGGGAGGTTCTCATTCTTTATTCCTGCTAAAATCTTCCACGACTATTGAAATGGTTTGCTTCCTCTGTTTACTAATTCTATGGAAAACAGAATCCCAGGGAGCTCTCACTGCTTATCCTGCTACGTACTTGTACTTATAGTCAGTTTATCTCTCTGAAGTTACAATAAATGTGTGCCTCTTGTCTAGTTGAAGACTGGCAGCCATATTGTATTTGTTTTGTTTTTGTTTAGTTTTTTGAGACAAGGCTTTGCTTTGTGGTTCAGGCTGGCCCTGAACTCATTATGTAGCCCAGGCCAGCCTCAAACTCACAGCAATCCTCCTGCCTCTGCCTCTGAGTGCTGGGATGGCAGGCGTGAGCCACCACGCCCAGCCAGACTGTGTTTGAATACTCCACTTCTTAGTGGATTTTCAATCGTTACCTCGTTACTCTTCTTCTTTTTTTTTTTCTGATTTGCATCTAAATATGCCCCGACTTCCCCTGATCTTAGAAATAGACAACCTACCAGGCAGCACCCATGTTCCTCGGATCCTACTTCTGTCTGTAAGGAAGGTGCAGGTCCTTTTCTCTCCTCCTGTCAGGACCACGCCCCTCGGAAGGACAGTCTGTGCATCTTTGGTTGCCCGCATCTGCCTTCATCTCCCCTGGTCTGAGCACCGCTCTCGCCCAGGTCGTGAGGACCTGCCTGCTGGTAACTGGCACTGATGGCTGTGAGCGCTGATGAGCACCTCACAGCACTGGCCTCTCCCTGCGCCTCTCTCTCAACTTGATGCGAGTCCACTCACACTAAGGTTTTCTTTCTACTTCTTAACTAGTCATTTTTTTTCTTTTTTTTTGAGACAAGGTCTCGCGGTGTCATGCAGACTTGGTGATCTTCCTGCCACAGCCCTCTGAGGGCCGGAATGACAGGCCTGCACCACCCTCCCTGACCACTAGATGTCTCTTTTCGAGCTCACTCTTCTGTCCGTTGGTCAAATGCTGAGTTTCCTCAGTGTCCCAAACCAGAGCTTATTTTCTGCTAAGTGGCTCTGCACATTCCTTGGATTATTTTACCTCTGCATAGGACGTTGCCCACGTTGTGTCTACATGTGGAGCCCAGGCAAGGAAGCCGTCCCAGCCAGACCTTCCCGTCTCTCTCTGGAACCTCCCAGCTCTTTCCTTCCTGTTTGCTGCTGCTGGAGACCAGAACTCCGCCCTGTAGCTGGGTTGCCACACAAGTTCTGCTTCTCTCAGGTCTTTCCTGACCCCCACGCTCCTCCTAGCATGACCAGGATGAGTCTTTAAGGTAGGAATGTGATGGGCTTACGGCACGACTGGAGCATAATTCCTTGAAAATGCAATTTTCAGAAAAATTTTGGGGACTAGGTCTCTCTGCAGTTCAGCCTGGCTTTGAGCTCACTGTAGCCCAGGCTGACCTCGACCTCACG
Source organism: Thryonomys swinderianus (assembly GCA_004025085.1). Taxonomy (NCBI): domain Eukaryota; kingdom Metazoa; phylum Chordata; class Mammalia; order Rodentia; family Thryonomyidae; genus Thryonomys; species Thryonomys swinderianus. Next base: position 27,092 of record PVIC010012418.1, read on the forward strand.
GTGGTTCTCCTGCCTCGGCCTCCCAGGTGCTTCCCCTTCCGTGCAAAAACGTAAATCCTTCAATGTGGTGTATGACCCATTGCAAGCCTGCTCCCCCTTTCCTTTTACTCCCTTTTACTTTCATCCTCCTCCTCAACATAACTTCTTCAGTCCCAGGCACAAATTTCACTTTCTGCTTTAAGTCTCTGTGCATTCTTGTCTCTAGGTCTGAACAAACTCTACTTTCTTTTCCTGGCTAATCCTTAGTAACCATTCAGGTCTCATTGCAAATCTTGTCCTCTAGGGGGCTCTTTTCAGTCCTGTTCTGGGTTGATAATCATCTTTCACTTCCATTAGGATTGTGTTTATCACAGTTTATTGTCATGGCCCTCTAAATGTCTGCCTCCCCCAGTGGCCTGTAAACACCATGATATGTCTAATCCTCACAGCTGTTTAGAAATGGAATGCATTGTAAAAGAGCTGAAATGCAAACCCGAGGCGCCGTTTCGCTTTGATTTGTATAGTTTTGTCATCTTCTGTCTTCCCTGCTCTTCATGGGCCATATGTTCCTGCCAAACTATTTGATCTTTCACAAATATACTGTGTACTTTTTGTCTTCTGAGACGTGCTTTCTATCATTTTTTTTGCCTACACGTGGAAATTATATTTCGTTTTTAAGGCTCAGTTCCAGGACTGTTTTCTCCACAAATGTATTTTTTGTCATTTCAATCACAAAATATCTTCCCTTTCTTTGAATTTCCAAAGCACTCTGGCCCATGTGAAGTGCCTATCATATATCATTTTGTCAGGAACTGCAGATGTTGGTTTAGTTGGACTTGCTTACTCAGATTCACGGATGTCTGCCTGCCTTGTGGGATCACCTGCTGGGATTACTGCAGATATCTGCCCCACCCTGCAGGATTTTAAACTACAAGGATTACTGCACTAGATTTATTGGCCTTAAAACCTACTTACTGGGACTTACTTACTTGGATTTAAGGATATCTGCTCTGTTCTTTGGGATCTTCAACTACAGGGATTATTGTGGAGAACCACCTGTCTTGTGCACGTTGAGATTATGGGTGTGAAGGCTGGGTATCGAATAAAGATGTGGTGAGCTCAGAGAATTGCCCTTTTCTGCTTGTGCGGTATTTGGCTCTTTGCTGCTACTGCTCAGAGTAGCAAAGGTCAAGCCTAGGCTCAGCCTTTTTCTTAAGGTTATGATTTGTTGTTTGTTGGTCATTAATCCTTTTGCTGTGGGCCTCACAAGGGACTGGACTTGCCATGAGGGTTCTGGCTGCATCCTCTTACCCTGTCACCTACATCATTTCAAATGACAGCTATAGCTGTATTGCACCAAAGGGGTTCCAGAGGGGTATCATTTTTTCTCCCTGTGTAAATTCCTTGGAACACACTGTTTTGCTTCCATGGAACACATTATACTTTGCCTTATGTTGTAATTTGGTGTATCTGTGACATCTTTCTATAACAGTTTTGAGAGTTTTGCCTATGTATGTCTGGAATGCGTAGGGTATATGTGTGTATATGTGTGTATATAAATTAACTCTCAAAATAGAAAATTATGCAATCTCAATAAAATAATTCTTCCTCCTTATCTTCTGTCTCGGTAAGGCCTGCACTTGTAAGGCGAGCGATATAATTTTCTACTTCGTACTTTCCCATTACAGTTTACTTTCCATTTCCTGTTCTCACATAGCTTTTATAATCCATATCCACCTCTCCTACTGTCAGAATCCTGCCTTCTCAGCTCCAATGTGCTTCTGGGAAGGTTGCCCAGTGCTTCCTGCCAGGAGCATGTGGGCGTGGCCTCAGTTACCCTTTCCCATTAGTTAGAGGACCATGGAAATACCACAGATAAGGTTCAGCTGTGGAGCACCCGAGAAAGTCTTTGGTCAGTATGTCCAGGAAGTACAGGGAAGTGGAGGCTGGGACAGTCACCGGAGGAGCCCTGGCGCTGTGGCTTCAGGTGAGCTCATCTAGGAGCAGCAGGGCTGGAAACTGAGGTATTGCAGGTGGGTTCTGCAGGGGCGTGTTTTTCTAAGGAAGACCAGAGAAGTTAAGACTGCTGGGAGAGGGAAAGCCAGGCCCCTTTCAGGCATCAGCAGCCTGTGGTGTGGTGCTAGTCTGGCAGGTATTTCTCTGAGTCCATTTGCTTCTCCTAAGCTGCTGCAGTGCATATATCACTTCTAATAATGTTTATGAGCTTATTACTGATAGTTTCTGTATCAAAACCATTCTTAACTATCAAAGAACAGCTGGCTGTTGTGGATCTGCTTAGTTTACCATAGCCTCCCGCAGAGCGAGGGCTACAGGGATCATTTTCCTCCCATCTTTGGGCCCAAGAGCAGCCTATGGAGGGAGAAAGTGCATGATTTTTTTTTTTTTTGAGACAGGGTCTCGCTTTTTGTAGTTCAGGCTGGCTCTGAGCTCACTATGTAGCCCAGGCAAGCCTTGAACTCAGCAATCCTCTTGTCTCTGCCTCCCGAATGCTGGGATGACAGGCGTGAACCACCACGCCCAGCAGTGCGCGATTTTTTGAGTTAGAGAGGTGTGGGTTTCTTGTCCTGTTTTGGCTACTTACTAGTTATACTTTTGAGGGATTTTAAGAGGCAGGAGAGACCAATGAGTGACACAGTAGGATTTCTTCCAGGATTTTAGGTGCATAGCAACCTGGCGACTCATGTCCAAAGTCCAAGCCAGAACAAAGGTAGGGCTCCAGTTTTATACATCTTATTGAAGGGGTGGTTTTTCCAGTGATGTAGCAAGTGAACTTATGGAGGCAGGGCACGGGCAGGCAGTTTTGCAACTTAGCCTTCAGAGAAGACAGGGCCTTGTGAATCTTGTGAGAACAAGATGACAGAAACTTTGTTTACAGGGCAGAATTGCCAATTTTATCTGTACCAGAGCAAGGAGTTACAACTATGGGTGAGGGGAATGTTTAATCGGAATGGGGAGACCTTTCAAGGCTGGGAAAAACTTCTTTGCCTGTAAGTCCTGCTTTAATAGTATTGGCCATATTACCTTCCACATTGTTAGCTTTGTTGTTTTAATCTATTCAATAAGGGTTCCAGTACAGACGTGCAGAATCATTAAGAGAATCAAGTGCCTACCAATGTGCCTGAACTTGCCACAGTGCATCATGGTTGCTATATCTAGGAGAACATAAATATTAGCCTGAAAAGCCACTCAGGGAAATGAAAGTTAGCCACTTTTTTTTTCAGATGAGAATGAGTTACATTTCCCTACATATGAAATAATTCTAATTGAGGTTATATGTCATATTCTTCATTAACTACAATTCAGAAGCTTGGCCCCTTACACACTACTGGAAAGTTCTAACATTATTCAGGTATCCAATGCAATATGTATGCACAATTTATGCACTATTTCCTTTTATAGGAAAGAGATGAAAGGTGTGCATATGTGTGTGTGTTTGTGTGCGACATTCATACTTTAATTATTAAAAATAGTGTTACAGGGCCGGAGATTTAGCTCAGTGGTTTTGGCGCCTGTCCAACAAGCGCATGGTCTCTGGTTCGATCCCCGGTAGCCACATACAACAGTACCGGGTGATACGGGGTGTGGTGACTCACGCCCACCAGCAATCAGTATGACATAGCCAAGTGCCAGGCTTAGTGGCTCACGCCTGTCATCCCAGCACTCGGGAGGCAGAGACAGGAGGATTGCTGAGTTGGAGGCTTGCCCAGGCTCCATAGTGAGCTCGGGGCCAGCCTGAACTACAAAGAGAGACCCTATCTCAAAAAAAAAAAAAAAAATAAGGTTGCAGGGCAAGAATTCATTGTAAAGAATTATATTAAACAATTTGAAAGCAGTTTTGGCAGTAGTTATCTTCAGTCCATAAAGAAGCATAATATCCGATTGCTGTTTCGCATGGGATCTGTGGCATTTTTCTTAGAGTTGGGCAGACATCTCTACCTTTGAGAGGCCGCTGGCAGGTCCGTGGTGCTGAGAGGCACAGCTAGGACAGCAGGGTCAGAATCAGCCAAGCAGGCCTCTGCCGGGGAGCGTTCAGCTCCCAAACTCGCAGGCCGAGGCCCCGGGTGAGCGTTCAGACCTACTTCTTAGTGAGACATTTTGCTGTGTTCGACTGTGAGGATGAAATGGACTCGGAACTGAGAGAACCCAGTTTGGGAGCAGCGAGCATGTTCAGTTTCGCAGGCAGTGGACTTGCCCGAGGCAATCTGGACTGCCACGTGTGCTGCAGCGGACAGGTCTATGTTTGGAATACTTAGGGTTAGTTTGCTCCGTGAGACCAGGATGCATTTGGAAACCTCTATTTGATTCAGGTCTGTGTGTTCCACGGTCTGAGCTGAACGTAAAGGGACTTTGCTTTAGCTCTGTCTTTCCTCACGGGCAGGGACGACCCTGGGTCTGTGCAGCGCCTGAGTGAATCTGAGCTCCCGGCGCTGTCCATGTCTGTATGGTAGGCTGACGTGTTGGCCCCGGTCCCGAGGGTGATGGACATCGTAACGGGGAGGGGAATGTATGAAGAACCCCAGCCGAGCTGCTTCTGCGGAACCTTGGCGGGGGCTGTGCCTCAACCCAAAACAAGATCGTCGCCATAAACCCTGAGAGAAACACTTAGGAGTTTGGGGCCGCGGCTAACAATAGGGCGCCCCGCTTGCTTCTGTGAGTTTCCCATTTCCTGTGAGGAAGGCACCATTCTCGTTGCAAGACAATAAACACACAGCTTTTGTTTCTACGTTTGCTTCGTCCTCAGTGTCTCCCAACTTAGGGAAAAACTAACAAACGGGATACCCGTCTGATTTGACCGCGTTTTAGTAAGATCACTTTCATCTCTTTAGCGTCAGAATTTGAAATACCCGTCATTTTCACTGTTTTTCCCTCTTGCACAATATTCTCCTTCATCTTCAAGCTCCCACGACCCTTCTTTCCTGTCCCTCCCTTCCTTTGCAGAGTAAGAGGCTCAGCTCAGCCCCGAGCTGCGGCGCCGGCCTGTCTGGCTAATGCCCAGCGCCTCCCCCTGTGCGATGCTCCTGCGAGAACAGTCTCTGCTCCGGCCACGAGTCTCACCGCCCCCCGGGGGCCGCTCCCCTTCCCGGGACAGGGGCCCTGCGCGCACCAGCCCAGCCTTCGTCTGACCGAAGCCTCGGGGGCCAGCAGTGGTCGCCCCACTTCTGGCTTTGTCCCCCACTTGCTGGAAGGGTAGGGGCCCCGCCCTGGCAGCGCTCGGAGCGTCTGGGCCTGTGGGCGTCTCCGGCCTCTGCCGGCTTCCTTCCCGCCGCCGTGCCCAGCTCAGGCCTGCGCAGCCTGTGCTGCCCGCTCCTCTCCTCCAGAGCGACATGTCAACTCCCTCACCACGTCCGAAGCTTCCATCAAATATCAGACGCCAGTGACTTTGCCAGTCAGCATATTTGTTTGTCCTCAGTACCAGGAATGGGGCCCAGGGCCTTTGCACTGGGCTCCACGTCCAGCTGTCCCTTCCTACTTTTTTTTTAATCTAAAAATTTTTGAGATATGGTCCTGCTGAGTAACTAAGTTGCCCAGGCAGCCCTGAAACTTGCCATCTTCCTGCCTCAGCCTCCTAGACAGTTGGAATTCAGGTGTGACCCTCACACCCGGCTCCTGAGCACCTGGTTTCAAATGGCCGATCCCTCCCCTCGCTTGGCTCTCCCCCGCCTTCTCTTTTGCTTTGTTTTCCTCTACGGCATTTATCTTCCAGTCAATTAGCATTTTGCTTCTTTGTGTTGCTTACTGTCTGTCTCCCAGGTAACAGCTGCGAGTACCTTGACGGGGACTCTGCTCTCCCGTAACCGCGTGCCCAAACCCGCAGAAGAGCGCTGCCCACGAGCACGGGACGGAGCAGGCGGGCGCCTCTGCCGCTCACGTCCGGCCCTCAGGCTCTCCGCAGGGCCTGGCTTCCCCCCCTCCGGCGGTGCCTTCCCCGGCGACCCCAGCCGCCCGCCCGGAGCTTCCGCTGCGCCTCTCAGGCCCTTGGCCTCGCCGTGCTCGGCGGTTACGCTGTGTCCATTGGGCCCAGAGTCAGCCCAAGCTCTGAGGCTAGTTTTCTCTCTCCTTATATTTTTTTCTATACCACTAATATAATAATTAAACATATCCCGAACCACAGAATGTGTCTCCACGTCATTTAGAGTGGGGGGGTCTTTACTTAACTTTTGAAATGCTCATTCTTTGTTTCTCTGCCTCCGGAGGGTCTCTGAGGCTGGGCCGGCCCCGGGCTGCCGCGCACGGAAGGGAGACCCTGCCCTGCTCCTGGTAGGTGCTCAGAAAGTATTTGCTGGGGCGCGGACGGATTTCTCGTGACGTCCCGATTCTCTCCGCAGCTTTACGGAAGTGCACATGTCCAATACTCATATTTGTAAAAAGACAAGACTTCAAAGATCTTTATTGTGGAGAAAGAATTAAAATGTTGTTCCATGTTGATGAACATGTGGGACTTAAAATATGGATTGTCGCACACAGCAAGCGCTCTGGAGGTGGTCCATGTGAGGAGCGCTTTCAACACGTGTTGGTGGTTTGTAACAAGTCTGTTTGGCATGATATTTCCGTGGAAAAGTCTAAGTGAGCAATACATACAATTGAAAATGCTTATCAAGTAGAATGGATCCCGGAAGTGCCAAGCATGTGGTTATTTTACTCTGTTGCTAGAGAGAGACTTGAGCATATGAGCCAATATTTCTACCATGAGGAATCAGGTAAGATATGTCAACTAGATGCTCCCCTTATTTTCAACTTAATTTTAGTGGCCTTTTATTTCTTAGCAAAACTCTTAGCCAACTCTTGTGAACAGGTACTAACAGAAGATCAGTGCTCACTAAAGGCAGCGTTCATGTGGAAGGGGTACTCAGTATTAACTCTGTAATTCACCTCGTCTGAGAGGCAGGTGCCCTGGCTCAGCGAAGCAGCTAGGATCTTGACAGTACCGTGCAACTTAAATTTTTGAAAATATTACAGAAGAACTTTAAGAACTATTCTTAAAGACCCCTTACTGTGACTTGTCTGTGCCATGCACAGGCAAGCTGTAACTTATTTGCTTTTTAATCTTAGGAAGCTGTGTATTGTCTTTGCCAGGGTGTATCTGTATGGGTTTAAAAATATTGATGCCTCATTTTTCAAAAATTACAAATAGCCACTATAATATTTTTCTCTTTCAAAACAAAAGGTAAAAGCTTTAAGAACTAAAGTTTGTCTTCTTATCTTTCGAGTCTTTTTACACAAAATATGTCTAAAAAAGTAGAGTTTTTCATCTGCCACTCTCTCTCTCTTTTCTTTGTGACATAAGCTTCTCCTTATAAAGCAGATGTTAAGAGACAGCACCGATTACTTTTCAGTTAAGGATAATTAATGTCGAGTTAGGGATTTGATGTATTTTTGATCACGTCACAGGTAGGAAGTTTGAGACCTTTGGAAAGTTCTGGCGATTCCCAAGCGGGGAGCGGTAGGGTCCTCTCGAAAGGCAGCGAGGTCCTCGCCCCTTGAAATGCCTCAGACAACCAGGCTGATGGTACATGCTCAACAGGGGCCTAAACAGCACCTCAAGTTCTGCTCTCTGCACTGAGGAAGTTTAAGAAATAACGCAAAATCAGACAAAAGATGGCACATGGTCCTAAACTGTATGTACTACTGGGGTGGAGACTTCAGATCGGAAAACATCTTCCTAAATCTGAACAACTTTTGCCTTGTCATCAATAGTACATGTTACCAAAGCAAAAGCATGCTCTCTGAAACATCGGGACTTGGAGATTCGGGCGGGGACGTGAAAGACGGCGCCTTGGTCCTGCTTCCGCCGCAGCAGTGGGCCACGGCTCTGCCTCCCTGCGGCTCTGAATGCTGCAGGCCCAGTCATCTGGGGACAGGACGGGCAGCAGCCTGTGCCGCCGTGGCGGCCCGCGGGACACTGCGTGTGCTGGGCTGACGGGCCACGTTGTATCCTGAGTCTTAGGTGGCGGAAAAGATGGCCAGGATGCTTAGTTGCAACCTGGGAAAGAGCCTGAAGACTGGTGCCTTCGGAGCAAAGTATTCAAATAACTGCAGAACTGATGATGGTGACTGCTATGCCCGCAGGGGTAGGAAAGGAGAGACTGTGGTCCGAGCCCTGTGCCGCAGACTCCGGAGGAGCGGAGCCAGTCTCTGGTGCGCAGGGGCTGACGGGGTAGATAAGAGTTTGCCTGTGGTTTACAGGGCTTTTCACGCACATTGACGGCCTGGCGTCCCGGTGAATCCCAAATCTTCTCTGCTGAGGTGAGGTAGACCAGCAAGAGGACACAAGGGGCTCTCAGGACCCACGACACTGTGTGGCTCTAGAAAACTGGGCCTTCCACCTTGGAAAAGCTGAAAGACACACTCTGTCCCGTGGGCCAAGACAGGGCACGGCAGGGCTAGGGCAGAGCACACCCAGCCCTCGGCAGACGGCATCCTGGGATGCGCTCGGCAGCTTCGTGTGGGCGCCGGGTCCCTACACACGGAGGGAATGGGGCACGTTCCTCAGATCTCGTCTGGTTTGTGATTTCGGTGTTTGTACGTCACTCCCGCCCAAGGGGCTCAGATGTCTCACGGGGGAACCACTGACGCGTCGACTGAGAGGATATCTCATAAAATGCGGTGATAATGATGGCCGTGACTGTCGGCCATTTGTTCATATCTGGCCAGGAGGGTGAGCTATAGTATTTGTTTTTAGAATTAAAAGATACTCTAGAAGAAAGCCAAATTTTAGTGAGTCCACTGCATTTTATTCAATCATCAAGTATATTTAAGGATAAAAATACTTAGTGTATAGAACTCATGGGTCTGGCATAGTGATACTCAAACTGCGGGACGTGTTTCTGAATCCAGCATGTGTTTCACCAGAAACCTCTGAATAAGAGAGTAATAATCTGTTGTTCTGTTGTGTGGCTCGGTGTTTATGTAGGATAAATGGATCTTCACATCTTTTAAAAAAATATATATTTTTTTAGTTGATGAAGCAAACTACCATTCAGCACAGTTCATCATTACAAGGATTCATTCACGTAACAGTGAATCCCAAACTAAAGGAGAAGAAAAATAACAAGAAAGCAACACACGGCCTGTGGATGATTAGATATAGAAAAGGAGGTTTTGTATTTCTCTGTGGATGGATGATTAATCCAAAGCCTGTGCAAGAGCTCTAATGTGGCAAAGGAACTAATGGAGATATCAGATATCCTCATGGGATAAACCGAGTAAGACAAAGCGGTCTGGTGTGAGGTATTAGCAGGCCAGACCCACGCAGCGTGTCTCGGCCCCGAGGAACGTGTCCTAGGCAGAGGCGGAACCCGCGTGAGCTCTGTCCTGGCTGTGAACCCGGCCTGTCCCACGAGGAGCTGGCTTTCCTTCTGCAGAAGGGGCAGGCGACAGACACCGTGTCCCTGAGAGGTTCCCGCAGGTCTGCGGCTGACAAAGGGGAAGGGCTGGGACCAGTGTGGTCCGAGTTGTCCCTACACCTGGTTCGCGGCGGAAGCCAGAGAGCTTTGGTTTTGTTTATAAAGTCAGTTTCAAGTCTCAAGTTGTCAAATGCTTGGGACAATCGCAAACATATGTCACAAGTCTTCATTCTGCTATTACTATAACGGATGTGTTGCTTTTGGGAAACGGGGTAAATTTCTCCTCCCAGAGGGGCGCCCAGAGACTTTCAAGAGGAGACCCGAATATATCATTGGTTCAAAATCATCTCAACAACAGAAAGGCAGTCTTTCAATGGTCTAGGGTATCATGGTCTTGGGTTTTAGAGTCTCACATTTTTGCATCCTTGTCTTAGCAAAACGTGATGTGTGTTATGCTTTAACTCAGGACAAAATTTTAGAAGAGTTTAGATCAATCAATGAGAGTAACATTTTCAGATCTTAAAGTTAAGACTTCAATAGTAGGAGAGCAAGTTTAGAAAACATTTTTATTAGACAAATTATGTAGACAAATTATACACAGAAAGCTCTGCCACTCATAACTGAGGCCTCCAAAAATGTTTTGTGTATTTGTATAATAGGCAATACATCAAAATAAGCCTATTTTCATTATTGTACATGGTTAACAGTTTGTTGAGAGCTAAAATCACTGCAACAGCTGGCATGTCCCTATATAGCTCATTGTAGATTTTTTTCCGTTTTGTTTTAAAATCAAAGTTGTGAATGAGATCATGAGTGTTACAAGGGAAAACAAGTCGTGCATGCACTTAGGTACTTGTTACCCTGGAAACAAAATGGTTTTTGCACGATAAGAAATTTTTCTGCCTTACACAGTAGACAATATTTGAAGATTTAGTACAAAAACAGTGACAGTACAAGATGCTCCCCAGAACAGAATTAGCATCAAAATATAATATACCTTAAGAATATACTTCTTAATTTCTCCTAAAGCAAACTCCATAGGTTGGTTCCTACATTGGTCCTAGCCATGGAATGAATTAGATTAAAATAAGTGTATGGCTGCGGATACACGGATGAGTTCTGGCTTCCTGCCCACCACACTGGGGTCGAAGGGTTACTGGCCACGCTGCTCGTACTATCCTAGCAGGGGAGGGTGGGCTGTCAAAGGCTCGTGCGCAGAGGCGCTGTCTTTGCCGTCGTTCCTCTAGACTCGGCATTCCTGGGGACTACGGAGCCCCCCAGGTGCAGGGGGAGCCCCCGAGGGCACCGCACGGGACACCCGTCCACCCCAGGGCTCTCGCTGCGCCCCGCTGCCCTGGGCGCGCCGAGCGGCTCGCTGCTTCAGAAGAGGGTTTTTAGCCTTCGATGAGCTACCGCTAGACTCTCCTAGAGCTCGGTGTGCCGTACGGAGACGGCCCAGCTAACAGCCTCTTCCGTTCACATAATTAATTGAAAGTGAAATTACCAAGGTTAGCTTTACACGCTGCTGAGCCACAGATGCAAAACCTCCTCAGACGAGTCACATCTGGGAACAAATGGTAAGTCGCCCTGGATGTTTTCATAACAAAAGTATAAAATATTCTCTGTTGGCAAATGATGTGCATCAGAATAACATTAAAGCAACTTGTCTTTTCTAACTGAAAAGACCTCCGGCACTGTACATAGCTCCTGTATACGATACTTTTTTTTTGTCTTTAACTAAAGCTTTATTAATGAATTGCAATAGCAATGGCTGCCTTGATATATATATATACACATCATATAGGTGCATATATATGTATATATATGAGATACTAAGTTATTTAACACAATAGAGGCTTCTGCCATATGATAAAGTTTACTGTACATAAGAAAAAGCTTTTAATACTGTACAGTCACATAAAGGTCGTATGCACTGTTGCAGTGCGAGAGTAGGTCTGACTGTAGTCTTGACTGGCATAGTAATGGCTTTTTGTGATCCTAGAAAATTGCATTCCCATCGTGTGTGGCCCGAAGGGTCTTCGAATTGTCTTCCGGACACTGCGGGGCTGCCTGGGGTCCGCGGCACGGACGCTCATCGGCAGCGGAGCATTTTACGGATTCAGCAGAATGTAAAAAGACTGAAGTTATTGCAATTATGTTTTTAAAAATAGAGAAGCATCACGTAAGAGGCCTCTATGTAAAAATGAATCTTGCGTATACTCCTGGTGGACTCAGTGCACGTTCCCTATACTTGAAGTACAGTATATGAAAAGCAGACTAAAAAGATCCTAGTAGACTATCTTCCGGGGGACCAGGCTGAGTCATGAAATGGGTGAGAGGGAGAGAAAACAGAGAAAGAAAGAGAGGGGAGAGAGGAGGGAGATGGTGGGGAGAGAGGACTGGAGTTGTTACTAATGATCCTGATTTTAAAAAAGTTACATCCGTGTTAGTCCCACAAGGTTACAGCGCTCCTGGCCGCGGGAGTCCTAAGAAGAACAGCGAGGGGCGGCCGCTCATATGGACGTGCCCCGGTCGGGGTCGCTCCCCAGGCTGAGCCCCAGGGCGGGGGTCGGCTGGTAAGGGATGGACGACATCGTTTTTATAGGACTCCGGAAAAAGCCCCCGTTGGGAGCCCTGTGCCTAAAGGGGCCAGTCCGGTGCTCAGGCACGTTGCCAAAAGCGAAGCCAGAGGCAGCCTTAGCGGACAGTGTGCGGCTCAGAGTCTGGATCTGCTCTGGGATAAAGGTGGTGGTGGTGATGTGCGTGTTCCTGAAGTCACTGATCTGCTCCAGGGCTTGGCGTGTGGGCAAAGTGTCAATGTCCAGAGGGGTCAAGTCAATGGACGACGTGGAAAACTGTTTATGGGGGCTGTCGTCATCTGTGCACAAGCTATTTACACGTCTATGGAGGTGCTCCAGGTCAATTTCCTTGTCATCCTGGAGGTGAAAGAAAGAAAATAAGGTTCTTATCAGTACTAGCTTCCATGGAAGAAAAAAAAAAGTAGTTCAGCAAACATGTAATTAACTGAACTTTGGGGTTTGTTCATTTAACAAATAGTTACTGAGCACCTAACGTGAGCCAGGCACTGCGCTAGCTTCCGGGAGCCCCGGCGTGACCCAGAGACACAGATCCTGCCACTGCTGTGTCCGGTGGCCCAGTGGCTTCGGGGAGACACAGATCCTGCCACTGCTGTGTCCGGTGGCCCGGGGGCTTCGGGGAGACACAGATCCTGCCACTGTGTCCGGTAGCCCGGGGGCTTCGGGGAGACACAGATCCTGCCA
>PVIC010012419.1:0-39740 GCA_004025085.1 Thryonomys swinderianus
GGGACACCGCACCTCCGGGTCTGTCTGGTGCTTCGAGTCAGACGGTTCCCTCCCGGAAGCTGTCAGCGCAGACTGCAGGTTTCCTCCCACGTTTGTGCTTGGGTAGAGACGCTCGTGTGTGGAGTACTTAGTAAGAGCCGGGCCTTGACTATGTTCTTTTAATTAGGTTTACTTCTTTAATTGGAAAGTAGTGTTTATGCAAGGACGGTTTGTATCTGTGGAGCAGGCAGGCGTCTGTGGGTCCCGGCGAGATGGGTGCCCTGTCACCTACCACATCTGCTGAGGCTGGGCCTGTGCCGAGTGGCAGACAGCGCCGGCCTCGGCGGGCGGGCCTGGGGATGCCAGCTCCACGTGGGCCACAGGGCCTGCCACACACGGCCTTGTGTGACCTTCTAATGTTTAACAAACGCTTGAATAGTTTCCATGGGGCAGGGCCGGAGCCCCCCGTCTCCACCCGCTGTCTGGAAGCGCAGAGGTGACCTCTGAGGTATGTGGGATCAGTCTAAACACAGGCCCGCTGCCGCGCGCGGGCTGGCTGACCGAGGCCAGGCGGCGGGAGCGGAGATACACACGCCACGGCGGTCACCAGCCTGCGTCCTGCAGGCGGCCCTGCCTCGTCCTTGGGTGCCCCGGGGGTCTGTAGGCGTCGGCGCGGTCAGCCCCTTCCTGGCAGCCGGCGCCCTCAGTAAAGCCTCCCCCCCAAAACGTGTCTCTGGTGATGGATTTTCTGTGGGATGAACCCAAACCTGCGTTGGGGACAGCGGCCCTTCCCACCAGGGGCCTTTCTCCTGATCCTCGCAGAACCCCAGGTGTGGGGGCCCTTCCTGCCCCAGGCTGGGGACCACGCTAACATCCTGCTCACACTCCTTGTGCCCCAGTGTGGTTCCTTTGTGCCTTGAAGTGCCTCAAGCCCAAGGGGTCCCGATCTGTGACCTCCCCACTTGCCCCAAGTCCAGCCACCTGGTGAGCCTGAAGCTGTCTTAGGGTTGTGGGGTCCCCGGGGACCCTGGCTCTCTGCAGTGCTGCCCATCCCCCCCCCCCCACCTGCTTCTGTCTGGGGGCTGCCGGTCCTCTTCTGAGGGGACACTGAGGCCCTGTGCCTTGGTCACCCCTTTCAGCCTGCAGATTCTCTCAGCTCCTCATCAGGACTGGGGTCTCGTCTTCTGCTCCCGAGATCTCTGGGCTTCTGTGGCTGGACCCTCATCAGACCAGCAGCCAGCTCTGTCAGCTGCCAGCTGTGGTATGTGTGCCACACGAACCTGCCACACAGCCCTTTTCATCTTGAAAATCTCGTGACATACTGTGAGCTGCCTGGAAATGTGTCCTTGCTGTCATTTGTTGTGTGAAACCAACCACCAGCATGAGTGACCGTGTTCCATGTCAGCACGTCAGACTGGAGAGGTTCCAGAGGCCTCGCAGGCCTACTCTGTGGTGAAATTGGCACCTGACCCGCTCTGTGGCCTTGGTGCCAGGACTCATGGGAGCCCAAGCCGAGGACGGCCGTGCCTGTGGCTTCACACCTGGCCGGTCAGGGGCACTGCGTCCCCGTGACTTCTGCTGCCCTGGCCACAGGAGGTGCTCAGGGCAGAACACAGACTGGAGCAACAGTGAAGAGCAGGGCAGGCGCAGGCCATGGAGAACCCACCGGCACTGCTGGTCTTGTCCTTCCGGACATCCGGGCCTGGCACCTGCTGCCCGGGCTCTGAGCTTGCTGCTCGGTGCCCACGGTGGCTGAGAGCCACGGGTGCCCACACGGCCCCACGGGGGCTCCCTCCCCTCTGTGACTCCCCAGCCCACCCTGTGCCCGCACATCGGGCTCCACACCTGGGAATTCCAGAACACTGAGGGGTGGAGCCGGGTGTGACTCTCCCAGCCTGCACAGCAACTGGGCAGAGTGGATTCCACCTGCCTTTGCCAGTTGTATAAACATTTACACAGAAAATTCTTCCCATAAATGTGCTCAGAATTCAGTCTACCCACAATAAGGGTAGATTCATCCCCTTGAATTGGGCTAATCTGCTCAGAGTTAAAGCAATATTTCCTGCATATCTGAACAGCCCCGTGCGGAGGCCCTCGGAAGGGGGCTGGGTGAGCAGCAGGGTCCAGTGGCAGTGATGTCTCCTCTGGGCAGGCCTGAAGAGCACGGGGATGGAGTGGCAGCAGGCCCCCTGGGGCACACGGAGGTGGTGCAGCTCCCTGTGTTCCAGCCATGAGGTCTGAGACAGCGGGCAGAGGAGCAGAAGACCCACTGCTGGTTGGCATAGACTCAGTATGCTGGGGCTTTCAGGTTCCGAGTCTGGTGTTCTGCCGAGAGTCCCACCCCACGGTGGCAGGTCACTGTGCCCAGTGGCATCCGGAAGCATATCAGTCTGTACTGGTGGATCTCATACAACCCGAGTGGGTGGCTGTTCATATTATCCTAAAAGAAAGGACAGTGGCTTCACCGACTGCGCGTGCCGGACCCCTGGACCTGAGTGAAGACTGGGTCTCTTAGGCATCGGTCGACCGCGTCCTGTCAGAGAACCGGGCTCAGCATGGGGAGCACAGTGCCGTCCCAGCGGCTGCCTGTGGCCGGGTGGCTGCTCTCCGACGGCCCAGTGCGCACGCAGCTGTGCTTCAGCCTGGAAGCCCTCGGCTGTGTCCTTTTCTACATCCCCTGGCTGCGCGTCTGTGAGCTGCACAAGCTGGTGTCGCCTGCGTCTCCAGAGCCTGACTCAGCTGGGGCTGTGTGTACGTGCTGAGATGCTGCTGGCGAGAACTTAAATTTGGGGACCTCTGAATCCGCCCTCAGAAGATGGCCCTGGAGGAAAAGGAAAGCTGAGAGAAGGAAACAGGAGAGGATAGGGTGGAAATCTGGCACGTGTGTTCTTTGTAAACCCTCACGGCTGGCAGAATTATCTCTATTCATTTTGCTTCCATTTTGTATGCAAAGCTGCAAGAATTAAACTAGTCCGCTGAGGCCCTGACCCGAAGCTGGTGTTCTGGCTCTGAAGAGGCTCGGGTCGCATCCGGAACCGTGGCTTGGCCCTGGGAGAGTCCGGCGGGGGCTCGGGGTGCTGACAACCTGTCCCTGATGGCGTCCGCTCAGCGCTTCTCCAGGGACAGCTGCAGACCTCGCCACAGGCCAGCCGCGCTGGGTGCGGTGCAGTAAGTTCCAGCCCTCCGGCTGGCCAGGGGAGCTGCTCGGTCACCCTCTGGCAGTGCCATGGTGGCCGGAGGGCGCAGCCGTCTGGAGCCTCACCACCACGCTCCTGCTCAGGAAGCGCCCGTGATTCTGTGCCCGGGTGCTGAGTGCTCAGGGTTATTTTGCGAAGTGCCCTGTGCTGCAAGAAAGCACTGTGTGCACATGCACACGAATGCACGTGTGCTTGCGCGTCCCTGTGGATGTGTGCACTGTTGTGTGTGTGTGTGCAGCCACACGTGCCCTCTGGTTTTTCCTGAAGCCCTGTGTCCCTGAACGTGGGCAGAGCTGGAGTCTTCCTGCGTCCACCAACGTCGCAGGGGGTGCCCCAGCTTCCCTTCGGGCTGGTTCCCATCTGGCCACAGGGGCAGCGCCCTCCCGGGACGGGGTCTGTGGCCTCACAGTGCCTCCTTCAGTGTGGACCAAGCGTGTGGATGAGGGTGCGCACGTGTGGTGGGTCTTACACAAGCCCACGTCTCAGAAAAGTCTCCCTGTCGTTGCGTGAGCCTGGCAGGCTTCCCTCCACCCAGAGCATGGCCCGGGGCCCGACGAGCCGCCAGCCCGCCCTTCCCTCCTGACGCGGATGCACAGGAGCTGCCCTGGGCTGCCCTGCCTGCCTCTGCTTCTCTGAGTCCGGGGACTGGCACGCGCTGGCCGCCTGAGGACGGCCTGCTCGGCCTGCTTCCCATCTCCCTCCGCTCTCCAGTCTACGGGCAGGCTAGCGGGCCTTGCGAGTCAGGCTGGGGCCCGGGCCTGGCCGGTGGCCGGGCACCACGCGGGGCAGCGGCCTCCGTGTCTGGTCTCTGCCCCTCGGTCCCGCGGGCTCTGGGACGACCCCTCAGGGCGGCTCGGGGAGAGTGAAGCCAGCCGCGCCGGACGGTCAGCGCAACGCCCGCCCTCGTGAGAGGCCGCGAACTCAGGCTGCGTCTGTGTCAGCGGCAAAGAACACGAAGTGTGTGGTTACTTAACTTGAGAAAATGAGACCAGTACATTAACATGCTTGGCCCATGGTCGTGTGTAAGAAATCTACTTCTGAGTGAAAAGGAGTCCAGGGTTGTAGCATCTCCGTAGCAAGAGAGCAACAAACACTGACTGAAACTCAGGACAGAAATCAGGGAACAGACAAGACGCTGCGCTGCGGGCCTCGGTGGTGTCTCCCGAAGCAGAGGCGCGAGGCACCCCAGCCCCCGCTGCCGGCCCGGGTCGCCTCGCCACACCGCGGCGTGGCGGTTTCCGTCGGGTCTGGCCGGGCGTCGGCCTTGCCTGGGCCGGAACGTGCAGGGCTCGGGGAGTAGCGGGTGAGCAGATGGGCCGCTGGGCGGCCGGCCAGAGAGCTGTGGTGCTCCCGGCCCCGGCGGACGTGCCCAGACCCGAGCCGCCTGTCGTCAGCGCCAGGAGCCACAGGGAGGCCAGGAGGGAGGACTGGTGACTGCACCAAGGGAAGAGTCATCGCAGTTTCCGGCTCTGCGGAAATGCCTTAGTTACCTGTGTAAGAAGTAGCATTTTTCCTTAAATGGCAATAATAAAATACACTATTTTGGGGCTACGAAGTAACCATGTTTCCCAAGGGGCAGCTCGAGTGTCTAGGTGGGTTGTAAAGATGAGCTTTGTGCTCGGCTTTGGCCCCATGAGTAGTTCCTGGAGTATCAAGGTGGCGGCTCACAGTGATATAAGGCGTGTCGCAAGGAACGAGTGAGCATGCGCCGTCTGCTCCGTGGATGCTGGCGCCGCGTTCGGTGGTCCTGCATCTGGTGGCTGATGGGTGCTGCTCGTGTAACCCGGGGAGCCCACTGTCATCCTCTAGGCGCTCTGTGAGGGCTGCACTCGGGAGCGGGTCAGGGCCGGGCGGTTACGCGCTTCCCGGAAGGCCAGAGTCCACACGGCTCTAGCAGCCTCTGCTGCCGGGAAAGCTGAGTCCTGTGACAACTTGCCCGGCCCCTGAAGTTTTATCTCATGTCTCTTCCCTTTCTCTCTTTTTTTTTGAGACAGGGTCTTGCTTTTGTAGTTCAGGCTGGCTCTGAGTTCACTGTGGAGCCCAGGCGAGCTTCGAACTCAGCAATCCTCCTGTCTCTGCCTCCCAAGTGCTGGGATGACAGGTGTGAGCCACCACGCCCGGCACTGAGGTGTGTGGTATTGATGGCTGGTGGGCGTGAGTCTCCATGCCCGGCATTGTATGTGGTTACCGGGGCTTGAACTCAGGACCTTGCGCTTGCAAGGCAGACACTGGAACCACTGAGCTAAATCTCCGGCCCTCTTCCCTCTCTCTTTCCTTCCGTATCTTATTTCTGCTTTTATTTCCTCAAGACGTTCTGACCTTGGCTACTGGATGTGGAGCAGTGTGCCAGAGGTGCCGCACCGCGGGTGTTTTGAGTGTAAGGCAGGCGTGCCAGGGGAAGATGCCTTGTGATTGGACTGGCGCCTCTCGCGGGACTGCAGTGCGGTAATGATCTCACAGGGTCTTCAAAGAAAAGGGCCACTTGGAGAAGATGCTTTCACCAGAGCCATCGGAACCTTGCGGTGGAAGTGCAGCCGGAGGGCGGCCGGCCCGCAAAGCGGGGGGCCGAGGAGGGGGGCCGAGGAGAGCGCCCGCCGCCCGCTCAGGCCTGCGCGGCTCTGGGGCCTGGCCAGGCTCCTCTGGGCGGCTGTGACACTGCCTGGAGCTGCGTCGCCTCCAGCAGGAGTGGAATCTCCCTCAGGAGCTAAACTCAGATTGACGTCCCCCAGCCCCTCAGCAGGGTCACTGGGGCCTTTGGCTTCATAATTTCTGGTTAAGGGTCATTTGCTCTTTTCTTTTCCTCCCTGTCATGTGTTCTTCCCCTCTGGCTACCTGTAAAATTTGGCTTTTCTTTGATTTTCAGTAATTGGGCGATGATTTGATTAGGTGCTTTAGCTGTATTAATGTACTCTTGCTTGGAATTTTCTGAGTTTCCTGGATCTGTGGAATGCTTTGTGTGATCAGATTAGGAAACACTATGGACATCATTTCTCTATATGTTTATGCCCTTCTTCTGCTTCTGGGACTCTGTGGACATATGCGTATATTCCACTTGGTTGGAAGAGGCCTCTTAATATTTAAAAACATTTTTGTTGGTGTGTCAAGGAGCATAATCTATACTGACCTGTTCCAAGCTCATCTGTATTTTGTGTTGATATATTTAACCTGCTGTCGACCCGGCAGGGGAGAGAGTCTCCAGAGAAGTCCGGTGGTGATTGCAGAGCGGAGCATGGTGGTGGGGACACATGCCGTCTGCCAGCATCAGCCTTGGTGCTTTTGAGGACTAGGAAGAGGAAGTTCTGCAGTATCGGCCCAGACTGGAGGAGTCAGCGGGCTCTGCCGCAGTCCTGGGGCCGGGGCTCCCATCGACACCCTTTCGTACGAAGCTGTGGTGACCTCTGTGCAGGGTGGAGGCGACGACAGACTTCGGTGGCAGCTCCTTCCTCTGTCACGTAGAAGAGCTCTTCATAATATGCAGGCTTGTTTGCTTTATTTATTTCAAACCAACAAATTGTTTTATTTCAGTTAAATGCTTTTCATTTCTACTGTAGCCCTTTTTAAAAAGTATCTAGGGCCGGAGATTTAGCTCAGTGGTTCCGGCGCCTGCCTCGCAAGCACAGGGTCCTGAGTTCGATCCCCGGTAACCACATACAATGCTGGGCGTGTTGACTCACACCCACCAGCAATCAATACCACATACCACAGTGCCGGGCATGGTGGCTCACGCCTGTCATCCCAGCACTCGGGGGGCAGAGGCAGGAGGATTGCTGAGTTTGAGGCTTGCCTGGGCTACCTAGTGAGCTCAGGGCCAGCGTGAACTGCAAAGCGAGACCCTGTCTCAAAAAAAAAAAAAGTATCTAAATTTTTACCCATTATATCCATCCTCTAGAATCTTCAACAGATACGAACACAAAGTTATTTTAAAGTTCTTTTCTCTAGTTAGAACATCTTGTTCTTTGGTGGGTCTCCTGCTGCCTTATTCTTCTCTTAATTATAAGTCACGTTTCCTGTTCTTTCGAGAACGTTTTTATGTGACTAATATGTTATGGAGATTGGGTTCTGTTGTCGTCCGAAGAGCCTATGTTCTAGGAGGTGTTTCGTTCCTGGGGGTCACTGAGTTGGTGAAGCTTGGACGTCGCGTTTTTAGGGCGATCGTCTCTCGTGGTCTTGTTCTTGGTTCTGAAGTAAACGCCTCGGCACGGCCCCGCATCCCAGCTCCTCTGGGTTTCCAGAGCGAGCGCCGAGCAGACTCACTCACACCGCTGAGAGCGAAGCCGACGCTCCCAGTCCCCGCAGTCACGGTGCCGCTCTGGTCTCTTCTTGAAGTTCCTTTCATTCCCACACAGGGTCTTCTTGTTGCCGGCTGTCAGCGCCGCCTTGGGGGGGTGGGGTTAGGGCAAGGCTGGGTAACCTTCCTGACTCTGCCTCCAGAACTCCCCTGGGGTCCACAGAGGTGGTCACTGTCATCCTTTTCCCCGAGGGAGAGGCAGCGCGTTCGGGCCAGCGAGCGAGCATCGGCCGGAGTGCTCCGTGTTCAGGCAGCGTCTCAACTTCCCGCCTCCCGCGTGGGGCTCTCAGCTGCGCTCGCGCCGCATCTGGAAGGAGCTGAGTGGCTGGGGCTCGGGGGCGGCCGCGGCCCTGCCCCGGGCCCGGAGCCACTGACCACGATGCTGGACGAAGCAGGCACCGGTGGCTGCGCCAGGAGTCCCCTCGCCCGCACCCCCCGCCCCCGACCCCCCGGCTCCCAGCAGCTGGTCTTCCCTCTGGCTGCAACCCGTGCATCTGCGGCTCCTGGGGCAGCTTTCCTGCCCGACCTGGTCCCACCCGCCTGGGCTCGGGGGCCGGTGCCCCTCTGCGGAGCTGCGGCCCCGTCTTCTGTGGGCCTCCGCGGGGCACAGCTGTCTCAGGCCCTCGCGCGTCCCCCAGCCTTGGTGTTGATACCCTGAAATCCGTCCTTACACCGCTCTGCTTTGTTTAAGATTCCTTTTATTCTTACACAATGCCTTAGTCACTTCCCTGGTTGCTGGGTCAAAATACTCAGCACCCGCAGTTAAGGGAGACGAGGTTTGCTTGGCTTGCACTTCAGCCACGGGACGGACTGAGCTTGACTCCAAGCCAGGATGACATGGCGGAGGGGCGTCGTGAAGGGGAGCTGCTGTGCCTTGGGGCACAGGGAGGAGGCGGACCCTTTCAGGCCAGGCCCAGGGGTCTTTCCCTGGCACAGCGAGCCGGCTATCGCACCCCCCGCGGCCGCCCCGACACCGTGCCCGAGAGCTCAGGAGGCTCCAGGGGACGTCTGGCTGTGAACCGTAACAGCCAGCACGGGGATCCTCTCTCTGGGGATCGGCCATGTTTCAGGAAGACGTTTCCATGTCAGCGAGCTCTGTTCCCAAGGGGTGGCCTCATCGTGAGCCGCCCCTGCGTCTGGCATCACCGCACGGTGCTCTGAGGGGCAGAGTGTGGCATGGGGATGTGCACTTGTTTCTCAGAAAACGGTCCTTGCTCGCTCTTTGGGTTGCTTCACTATGTTCTTGGCATCAAGAACATGGCTTCAAAATGCCAAATACCCATTAAGAGAATCTTTCTCTTGATCTCAGATATCCCCATGGTTAATTTAAACCCAAAGAGGGTTTGGAATGAGAAACTGGGGAGGTGACTCAGTGCCAAGGAGGACTCAGATGTGGGCAGATGTGGCCAGGATCTCAAGTGGCGGCAGAGACAGCCGGCCAGGACAACAGCAGCCGGTGGCACATTTTCAGAGGCCTGTTTCCGTCCAGACTCTGTGGAAACTCCTCACCCTGCTCCCCACAAACACATTCCGCAGACGGAGCCTGAACAGAGCCGTGCTGTGACCAGGAGGACACAGAGCGGAAGCGTCTGGTCCCTCTCCGGCCCTAGCTCTGTAGTGGGGGGACCCCGCACCCCGCCGCTCACCCTGCCCATCCTGGCATCTCCGTCGCACAGGGGGTGTCTGCCCGTCAAGGGGCCATTTCCAGGGCCTGGTTCAGAGGGGCGGCCGCCCTGGGCCGAGGGAGGTTCTCCGACGGGGCTCTCCTTGCTCGAGCCCTGGGCCATGCCGCACCTCTGCCCGAGCTCTGCCGCCAGCCCTTGCTCTCCCGTGTCCACAGCTCTGCCACCACCGCCTCCTCTCTGTCCTCACGCCCTGGCTCGTTGTCCGGGGGTTCCCAAGCCACACATCGGACGTGTTACAAGGGCTCCCAGGAGAGGGGGAGGGGCCAGGAGCAGCAGCTCTGCCTCTGTCTCTGCGCCCGGGTTCTGGTGCAGCTGCGCGGCTTGCCTCGGCTACTGCGAGGTCAGCAGGTGCGACATGACCAAGTGTGGCAGAGCGGTAGCAGCTTAGCCCATGGCAGCCCTCTCTTGGCCGTGTCTGGGGCCTGAGACCAGCACGTGTGGCTAAGAGCTTGTCCACAGCCAGCCACACGGGGCCACGGCTCCTGCCAGGAAGAGCCTCATCAGGCCAGGTTTGTGGGCTCCTCTTCCTCAGGCTCAGGCTTGCCGAGCCTTCCTGCTGCGGGGTCGCAGTGGAACGCTATTCAGTGCTGAAAATATAGCATTGCCAAGCGATACACAGGCATAGAGGAACTTTAACTGCATATTACTAAGCAAGAACGTCTATCTGCAGAGGCTACAGACTGATTGCTATGGAGAGGGCTGTGTGTGGAGGTCGACAAGTCATCAGCCTGGACCAAGAGGTTGGGGTGCTGTGACCCCTGGCACCAGTCAGCAGCGCTGAGTACTCGGCGGCTTCCTGTGGGCGGGGCGCTCTCCACGCAGGGCCTTGCGCGGGCTCAGGCAGGACCGGTTCAGACAGCACTGCCTTCAGGCCCAGGTTCTGTGGACACAGCCAGTGCCCATCGCAACCCTGGGCACGGGGGCAGCTCCTGGCTCCAGCCTCCGAAGGTTAGAGGCTTCTCCGGGGCCCCATGACTCACGGCTCCGAGCCCCCTTCCAGGCCTCCTCGAGCCTCATGGGGTGGGCGGCGCTGGAAGGTGTGTGTTTCCTCACAACCCTTAAACTTTCATAAAAAATGTAGGGCTTAAATCTTGGCTTTTTGCTAGTAAGTGAAAGAACAGATTCCTTAGGGATTTTAAGGCACAGCCATGACAGCTTGCTGGCTAGCCTGAAATTCTTTCAAACATATACATGAAGAAAATTCTTCTTTGACCTAGAATTTCAGTGCAATTAAGCTGCCTGACATTTCTGTGGCCAGGCAAGCGTGAGAAGTTGCGTCTGGCGCGGGTCCTGCCTGCCTCCCTATGTGCACTATTCATGGCTGTCCTTGAAGTCTGCCCGCGCTGTGCTGCAAGCCTCCCTGGAGCCTGAACCCGTCCCTGTGCCGGCCGGGAGGGGCGAGGGGCTGTCCACTCCACAGGCCCCGAGAGCCGCCGAGCCACAGCAGGCCCCGGGCTCCGGCCTGCTCCTGTGCCTTTGCCGTCCGCCCATCCCGGGCGCTGCGCAGGCTCCGGGGGTCGAGGCCTCTGGTGCCGTCCCTGCGGGCAGGTGGGAGCGACACGAGAACATGGCGGTGGGGCTGCCTGCTGCCCCGCTCCCTGCCGTTCGGATTCAGGCTGGAGGCAGCTCACTGTGTGGGGCCCTGGCGATTCCATGGCTTCGATGGCCTTTGGGGCCCCGTTTCTCGGCCTGCCTGGCAACCCCATACGTTGTCGCAGTTCCAGACGGTTTGGGGATGTAACGCTCGGGAACGCTTCTTGTGGGCCCTCTGCAGGCTCTTGGTAGCTCTGCTTTGTCTTTTCAAGGAGTGTTTTCTGATTTCCTTTGTGCGATTAATTCCTCGCTTTACAGGCGTTTGCTGAGCCCTTGCTCTGGGCCTGGAGCTGTGGATGGGGTGCAGGGAGGGCAGACCCATCCCGGGAGTCAGGTGAAGGCAGCGGGCGGCTGTCGGGTCTGTGGAGCTCAGGGGCGGAGGGGTTGGTGACTGCCGCGCGGAGGGCCGCAGACGGAGCCTGCCCTTGATGACTGTCTGCCCACCTGGGACACCTCAGGAGCAGTCGGTGGCCGGGAATTCACCCTTTGTCCGCTGGAGGGCGCTGGCGGCGTCAGCCTGGAGCCCTGAGGCTGCGGAGCGGCCTCTCCCGCTGCATCGGGTGACCCCGAGTTCCCAGCGCCTGCGCTCGGCAGCTGGAGCTTTCTCTCTGGGGAGCTCTTGGGGTGTTGCTTGGGAGGCCACCCACTTTGCTTGCAGCAGGGATTTCAGTGAGGACGATCCCTTCTAGAGTTTACATTTTTCTCCTAAATATTTGAGACTGAGCCTATAGTCTTAGGTCCTGCACACAATAAAACAAATTTCCATTTTAACTTTATAAGCCCTTCTGTTTACATAAGTACCCATCAGAACATTCAGGGCCCGTGAAAGCCCTTAAAGAAGAGCTCAGGCTGAGCCAGGCAGACCCGGAGGGTCTAGGGAGAGTCCACGAGCAGTTGCTGGCATCAGATCAGAGGTGCCCAACTCGACCCACCAGGAGGCACCGGGCCTGGGTATGGCGGCGGCGGTCCGGTCGCCCGAGCGTGTTTGGCACCGTCCCGCGTGGCTGCTCCCGGCCTTGTGTGGTTCCGCGCAGGGCTCCCGCTTGCCCTTCCAGGCCTGGCTGTGCGCAGCGCCCTGCGGACACCTTCGCCCTGCTGAGGGCCGGACACTCGGCCCGCCGTGGCCGCCGCTCGGCGTCCAGCCGTGGAGCTTCTCCTGAGCAGCAGTGTACCGCAGACAGTGAGACAGTTTTTCTGAGTGGAGATTTAAAAAAACCAATCAGAAACCGAGTGACTTCAGTTCTCTGCTCTTCCCAGGTTCCCACCACAGCCCTCAGGCAGCAGATTCCATGGCTCCTGTGGTTGCTGTGGGGAAACCAGAAATTTTCAAGGAGAAAGAAATCCTTCTGTGTTTTGTGGCACCCTGGTCAGCTTCATACCTTGTTAGAAACTTTCCTTCTCTGAGGTGTTGTCATACAAGCATGGGGGACCCTCCTAGGATGTCCTCCTGGGTACCCAGCTGGGCGTCTGGAGGGGCTGGATTTCAGGGCCCCTGGGCACAGCCAGGCCCGTCCTGCGAGTTAACTGCACCCCATTAGGCTGCCTTCTTAGACACAGTTTCTGCTGGCTTTGTGCCTGTGGGACTTTGGCCAGTAACAGTCAGGGTCGGACCAGTAGAGGCCAGAGTTAGACCACTAACGGCCCAGGCTAGACCAACAGCCGGCCAGGATTAGAGTGATAATCGGCAAAGACAGAGGAATAGCTCCCACGGCGGATCTGGGCTGTACCGGCTTGCCAGAGCCAATGACAGATTTCCAGCTTTGAAAGCCAGTTTGTAAACAGTCACTGTGATTTGGATCTCAACTGTCCCCAGAGGACACGCGCGGGAGGCAGCAGGAGCCCCGGAGGGAAGGTGGGCGGCTGGGCCGGCCGTCCAGGGCACGCCAGGGCCGTCCTGCCTGCCACGGGTGGGGGCTTTCGCTGCCAGGCTCTGCCGTGAGCGCTGCCTCGCCAGTGCCAGCGCGCCACGACCGGGGACCAGACCTCCGCAGGCGTCAGCAGAAATAAACCTCGGCTCCTTTCGGCTGTTACCTCAGGTGCAGAAAGCCAGCGTGGCTCAGTCAGGTGCGGAAGTCGTAGCACAAAAATTATCGATAATATCGTTATATAAAGAAATGCATTACATGGAAAACAGAAGAAATACTGAGAACTCGTCCTTCGCCTTTTACTGTCCTGCCTGTCCTGGGGTTTCGACCTCTTCGCGCCCGGGTGCTGACAGTGAGGAGCAGCGCCGTGGCCGTGGCCAGAACCAGCCAGTGCAGGAGGGTCCGCCCGGCCTTTGCTCGGTTCGTGCGGTAGCAGCTCGGAGTCCCTGAGAGCCCCAGGGACAGGTGAGATCGGTCACTCAGAGTTTATGCCGACGCGATGTGCAGCGAGACCGGAGGGCCAGCGCCCTGAGCCCCGGGGCGCAGCCAAGGGCTAGAGGCCGTTTGTCCTGAGGCCGAGCGTTCGGTCCACGCTCCAACACCAAGGAGCCGATGGAAACGTGGGCTCTCTGACGTGATGGGCTGGTGTCCCGGGAGGCGACATGGCCCTGATTTTGCTGCGTGCACCCCGTGAAGCGGAGTCGACAGCCACCTGTCCTTGCATAACGCAGCCGTGGCCGAGTGCGGGCAGGAGCTTGCTGAAATCCAGACAGCTGCTTCGAGAAGCAGACTCAGAGCGTCTGCAGCGAGGGGCAGCGAGCACCGTCACGCTCTGCGTGGCCTTGAGTGGGGAAAGCGTGTGACGGCTCGGACATGTCTGTGCGTGCAGACAGGTCCCGTCTGTCCACGGATGGCTGCAGCGTCTCTGGAGCCCGAGTAACACGGCTCTCCGCACTGCCCGTCCACCCTGTGCACCTAGGGCTCGCCAGCCGTCCATACCCTCACAGGCCGGTTCCTGGAAACAGCTCTCGGCCCGCCTGGCCTGTGCCTGCTTCTGTGTCTGTTTATGGATCCCCACCTCTCTCTGCATTTGTTTGCTCCTGTTCTGGAAGGATCTTAACAAATAGACTGCGAACGGGGTGGGGCGGGTGGTGTAATGTTCTGGTGAGGAGGCAGGAAGAAGTGTGCCTGTTAGCCAGCACTCCACGGCTAGCCCTGAAGGATTAAGAGCTGTCCTCTCACCTTGATTCACACAGCCACAGGCCAGCTCCCGGGGTGTGCAGAGCCCTAAGACTGCGACACTGAGCAGGGTGGGGTTCCCTCCGGGGTGTGGCAACCTGTGCCGCCGGGGGGTCGGAGGGGGTCGGGGGCCGGGGGGGTCAGGGGGCTCGGGGGCAGGCCACCAGAAGATGAAAGCCCGATTCCGCACGGGCGCTCGAGACGGCTCTACTCTGAGGAGTGCGGACTCGCGGACGGCTGAGCTGTGAGGCAGGGCGGGCTGTGCTCCGAGGGGCGCCTCTCCTGGCTGCGGGGAGCGCTCTCCTGTCCTCGCCGTGGAGCCCAGGCCGGGCCGCCCAGGCCACATCTCAGGGGAGCATGACTTCACAGTGGGCATGGCCTGCTGAGTGTCACTGGGATCACGGCAGCCACGTTTTCACGTCCAGCACAGGCTGGAAGTCAGAGCTCCTCCCGTCACACCCAAGGCGCCTTTGAGGTCTGTGCCTCGAGGCCCTGACTGCCTGGCGAGGCCGACTTGCCACTGACCCCACAGTGTCGGCTCCGTGGAGGCCTCTGGAGCCTCTGGCCTCCCCATTCCCCTTGGACGTGACTCCAGCTGGGCGGGGAATGAGCCAGGAGAGGGTCGTCCTCCCTGTTGCTTTGACAGCAGACGCTTGGGAGGCTAGAATTTAATTTTTCCAGCAAAGATGAATAATCATTCGATGATTGTTTTTTTTTTTTTTTGGTGGTGGTACCAGAGATCAAACTCAGGCCCTGTCAGTGATTAAATGGAAAGATCATGGGCGGTAAACTAAGTTCCCTGTCAGAATGTCCTCTGTGTGCCAGCAGTGGGGAAGAGGGTCAGGGCTGCAGAGGCCAAGCATGGGCGGGACCTCTGTCGCCCACACATCACGTGCAGCTCGGCCACGAGGCTCCTCGTGCTTCTCTGCGTGGCCACTTCGCAGGAAACAGGCACCCAGGCCCGGGCAGGGGCCGTCCCACGGTGCAGTCAGCCTCTCCGCATGTGTTTCCAGTTTTTGTGGTGATGTGCACCCTCGTAGCTGTTTTTTATTTTATTTGTTTTAAGTGGAAGGTTTTGGTTTTACACAGGAACTTAGATCACTAAATTCTCTTACCCTTTTTCTAAAATCTGCATTTTAAGCTATACGTTTTTTTTGGTAGTACTTCATTGGCAGTCTACACATTTTGGTGCATTTTCCTTTTCATTCAGTTATAACTGTTTTGAAATTCCCTTGTGACTTACTTCTTCTTTTATCTATTTACCAGTGGATGTTTTCCTCAATTTTCACATATTTGATTTTTAACCATCTTTTTGTTATGAAGTTGTAGTTCCAGTTTCTTTTGGCCAGAGAATCCACTCTGGATGACTTCATTTTTATTTTTATTTTTTCTAAATTCATCCATTCTGCTCCTTGGCTGCATGTGGCCTGCTGGGTGCTGAGTGAATCCTGACCCCAGGACCTGGGGTCTTTTAGGAATCATTAGGTTGGTGACAAATGAGAACTTGAATAAACAAACACTGAACGTGCTCAGTGTTCTATGCATGTTAATCAGACTAAATTGCTAATATTCCTGTTCAAATGCTCTATGTGTTTATTGATTGGCTTCTTCTATCAATTAGAGAGAAAGTGTATGAAAAAGTGCAATTATGGCAATGTATAGGGACTATAATCCCAGCACTCAGGAGGCTGAGGCAGGAGGATTGTCATAAATTCAAGGTCAACCTAAACTATGTGGTGAGACTCTGTCTCAAAGAACAACAACGAACTATGAATGTGGACTTATCTGGTTTTTAAAAATTTCATCAGTTTGGTATCACCTTTCTTTAAACTCGCTGTGTGCCCATTTAGGGGTAGGTTTTCCCGATTAATTGACCCTATGTCATGATAGGGCTGAAGCTGTCAGGCCAAGTGTGAGCATTCCGAAGGCGCCAGGCTGCAGCCCCGGCACCAGGTCCCTGTGTGGCCCCAGTGGGCCCTGCCCTCCTCCTGCTCCCTGCACCAAGAGTGGCTGCCCTGAATTTCCTTGCTTAGATCCTGGCTAGGTGAGTAATTGGATCCGGGAATTTGTGTTATTAACGGTTTGCTTGGCAGAGTTAATTACTTGGAGGAATGTGGGGTGGAGGGAGCTGGGGGAATACTCAGGCTGCAGCGGCTCTTGGCTCTCAGTCGCGGGGCAGAACCGGTTCCTGCTCATGGCCAGCTCCTCCCACAGGGGGCGCGTGGGCAGCAATGGGTGTGCAGTGACAGGTGGCTGTGCGGGCCACGCACACGGTGCTGCATGTCACCACTGTCCCCAGGGGCTTCCCCGGTCAGAGCGCCACTCTCTTCATTTCTGAATCATTTTTCATAATTGAAGACTTACACTGTCTTCAGTTCTCAGATATTAATATTAGAATATCAAATGATCGGTCTTATACATAAATTGTATATAATTCTGAACACTAAAGTAGGGTGATTTCCTAGAAATGAAATTACAGGGCGAGTGGGGTGATGACCCCACTGTCTCCGAGGCTCTGCCACCCTCCGAGACCTCTGCTGTTCCCCAGTCTTTCTGGTCGCGGCCCTGGACCTTTCCCAGGCCCCTGTCCTGGTCAGCCTGGCCTCCCTCTGAGGTCTGCAGAGCCCTGCCAAGCCCTGGCCCTGTGTCTTGGAGAACAGGACAGAGCTCAGGTTCGCCTGTGTGGCCTTGTACCCCGCTGTCCTGCCGGGAGCTGCACCTTCGCCCGGCTCTCTGCCTGGTCCACAGTCGCCCTGCTCTCCGGTCCGCTGCTGGCCCCGCTGTGCTGCGCGGCCCAGACGCCGAGTCCGTGAGCGGCAGAGCCCGGGCTGGGAGGCCGCTGGCCTCAGGCCGACAGACCCCTGGCCTCACTGCTGGCTCTGAACGGATCGCGCTACCTTATGACCTCAAAGGCACAGCTCTGGCACTGTGGACTCGAGCTCTTTGAGCCACCACGGCTTGCGGTTTTCGGGTGCACTGATCTCTGCACTGTTTCCTTGGGCTTCCACGTGTGGCCTTCCTACGTGAGGCTGCGGAGCCCCGACTCGCAGGGGGTCTGGCCGCGTCTGTGTGGCTCGGGGACAAGGTCCCAGGGTTGATCTCCCCGCGGTGTCCCCAGTTTGGGGCGCCGGACAGACACAGCTCTAATCAAGGTCCCAGGGCCGGCCTGGGGTGTCCGGCCAGGCGGCCGCCTGTGGGGCAGAGGCTGACGGGTGGGCATGTGGCTGCCAGCTGAGCCCGCCCGCCCTCCTGTCTTGTCTCATGGAGAACATAAAGGGAGCGAGACACGCTTTTCTTTCCACCCTCAATGAGCACTTTTTGGTATAAAAGATGGCCTGGATCCTTTGTGACTAAGCGTCCGCACACAGAGGCTCCAGGCACCTGCTGGCGGTGAGCGCTGCTGACAGGGACAGAGGGGGGCCGGCCCTGCTCCACTTAGTGGTAGGTCGGATGAGGCTCGCTTTTCACAGAGCTGAAGCAAAGCTCCGCAGAGGCAAGACGGTCACTGCTCCTACAGTTAGACTCGCAGATCGGAGGGGCGGGGTCCTCGCGGTCCCCAGGAGGAGACAAGGACAGCAGGTGCGCGGCGCTTCTCAGCGTGGCTGGGGCGTGGCCCTCCCACCACCCACCGTGGATGCCTGCCGGAGCGGAGCACCCCACCCACGTCCACCCTGAGGGTTTGTCCCATAAGCACGCTCAGGTGAACACAAATACATAGAAAAAGCAGCTCAGACAGGGATACGGAACTGATGAATAGCAGGCATGTCGAGGCTGTGGAGTTACATGAAGTGATAGAAAAGAATGCAGATCTGAGCTGGGCATGGTGGCACACACCTGCAAACCCAGGTACAGGAGGCCGAGGCAGGAGGACCTTAAGCTGGAGGCCAGCCTGGTCCTCTGAGGGAGACCCTGTCTCAGTAAAGATGCACATGTGTAGTCAGACGGGGAGGGTCTCTGCCCCATCCTAATTGGGAAAGGCTGCTGAACTGTCCAAGGCGACCTAGTTTCCATGGTGAACAGGAGGGGTAGGGCGAAGGTCTGTGTGGCGGGCGACAAAGTCCGGGACCGCCCTGTGCTTACATCCTGGGGGAGCGAGGGACAGCGTCATGCCTGGAGCTGAGGCGGGCCGTCCGCGGTGTCACCGTTCATCCTGCCGACACCGCGGAGCCCGCAGCCCTCCGTCGGACCCCCTCCCTGTCGGCATCTCCCGACACCGCCCACCTTGAGGGCTCCCGCCTGCCGGCCACACTGGACCCGTGCGGCCGCCACTGCGCTCAGCTCACTCCTGCCCAGCCCCGAGAGTGCGAGGCGTGGCCTGTGTCCTGCTCCCGTTGGCAAAGCAGCGCTTGCTTGAGTGTGGAGTAGAAACACTTTCTTTTTCTTTTTTTTTGAGACAGAGTCTCACTTTGTCGTTCAGGCTGGCCCCAAGCTCACTGTGTAGCCCAGGCAAGCCTGGACCTCAGCAATCCCCCTGCCTCTGCCTCCCAAGTGCTGGGATGACAGGCGTGAGCCACCACGCCCGGCACTGTGGTATGTGGTACTGTTGTGTGTGGTTACCCGGGATTGAACCAGGGACCTTGTGCTTGCGAGGCAGACACCAAAACCACTGAGCTAAATCTCCGGCCCAGTAGAAACATTTTTTTCTCTGCCTGTGGCATAGTTGTGGTTAAGGGTAGACACACAGAGGCATAAACACACACAGGTGTGCAGGCCTCTCACGTGCACATGCCTATGTGTGCACACTGTCACATATACACGTGTACACACACACGGGGACTGAGTCCCACTCTGGGTCTGGCCGGTGGGTCTTCACATTCTGCAGGCCCGAGGAGCTGAGGGCAGGCATGGTAAGCCACATGCCCAGACTGCCACAGTGCTCGTTAGCCGCCCGGACCTACCTCTCCCTCGAGGACCTGAAGGCTCAGAGGTGGCCTTCACAGGCACCCTGGAAGGAGCCACGTGGCCGGCAGGGTTCTGCCTGCTCCACTGTACCGGCTGACACACAAACCTGCACTGGGGACAGATGCGACACCAGGTTCACAGCGGCATCTGCACAGCTCATCCCCACGGGGGGCATTTGTGATGTTGTGTATACGTGCGCACGTGCGCACACACACACACGTCAGAGCACACCCTGGTCACCGGCCACCAGACGGCCCCTGGCCAGCCCCCTCGGCCCTGTTAGATGCTTCTTCCTGCCCCTAGGCAGGAGTGCCAGGCCACTGCCCGGCCTCAGCACTGGCCCGAGCAAGTCCAACAGGCAGGCACACTCCACGTGTGGCCCAGGTCCACCTGAGGGCCCCGGGCCCCGGTGCACAGCCCACACGTGCACGTCAGCCACACTTGGCTTCCCTGGGCCGCCGGAGGGAGACCGAGGCAGGCTGTGTTTATCCACTGTACTCCTCTCCTCTGGCAGTCGAAGCCCTCAGACTGGGCTGCGGGACCTGCCTCCCGTGCCCAAGGAGTCAGGGCTGGGCCCCTGAGTGCGCTCCCACTGGGATTGCAGGCCCGGGGCAGGGCCCGTCTGCGGTAACGGGGCGGCACCCAGGAGCCCTGCTGGACAGCAGACTCGGGCCGGCTCTTCTGCGCCCCGAGCCGCGGGCCGTGGGTGGGGCCTTACTCTGCCTTCCCCTGGGCCCCACCCCCGGCTTCCAGGGGACTCTGAAGACCTGGGCTCTGGGGACAGCTGCTCTGAACGGCGCTCGCGCCCCCGTGCTGTGGGGACAAGGGGGTGGCATGTGGCCCTCTCCCCACGTCTGCCTCTGTGGGCGTGGCAGCAATTTCTTCGGGATCTGAAGACACTCAAGGGGGTGGAAAGCAAGGTCTCTCTCGGCAAATACTGGACAGGAGGCTTCAAACCATTTTATGTTTTGGTAAAACAATTCTCCATTGAAACAAGTAGCTTTAATAGTCTCATGAGAAAGAGAAGAGGTTTGATGTCAGCGCAGGTTATACCTGTTCCCTGCCTGTCGCCAGCCCGGCAGTGCTCCCGGCAGCACAGAGCGGGTTGGGCCAGGCCCTCCTCGCGCTGCCCGGCTGGCCCTGTGGCCGGGCTGGGCTGGCAGGAGCCCTGGCCCGCATGGACGCGGCCGGGGCCGGGAGAGACGGAGGAGCGCTGCTCTGCTGATGCCCCTGGTCTGCTGTGGGCTGAGCCCCGCTTCTGTCCAGCACCCAGTGCACTGCGAGGGCGATGCCCAGCCCGGCCCGGGCCCCGCTCCTCCCCCGGGACCCTGCCAGGTGGAGCCGCAGAACGGCAGAACCCTTGTGTGGCTCCGGCCCCAGGTCCAGGCCGCAGAGGTGGGTCTGACAATTGGCCCCGGGGCCGCCTGTCCCCGTTGACAGTGGCTCCACCTGTGCAGCTGAGCTGCGGCCTGAGCCCGAGATACGGACGCTGCCGCCCAGCGGGGGTGAGCCGTCCGTCGGGCTTGCCGCACACGGGGCGGAGCGCAGAGGGAGGACGCGGGACGGCGAGCCAAGCCGTCGGCCGGCCGGGCAGTGGCGAGGGGGCCGCACAGAGCGCCGCTACAGGACGGAGGTCTCCGTGTGCAGGAAGGACGGGGTGCGGGAGCCCCGCGGCAGCGGCAGGGCGCTCTCTGAGCCGTGTCGGGAGATGGACCCGCTGTGCAGCCGGTAGTCATGGCCCCCAGGCTGCGTCAGGCACAGGCCACGCCACCTTCTTTTCAGCTCACACTGCACCTGGGGCGAGCACCGCAGACGTCAGCTGCTGCTCGGGTCGGGGCCCACGGCCATCCCCGCGGCCTGGAGCAGGAGGGCTGCCCTGCGCTCGCGCCGCTGAGGGGCCTGCGCACACCGGCGGGCCTTCCTCGTCTGGCAGAAAGGTGGCTGCTCGTGACAGGTCTGGGTGTGCGGGGACCAGCCCTCCCCTGCCCTGGCACAGCCCTGCTGCGGGTCCCCGGCGGCCCCTCCTCCCTCGGGAGTCTGAGTGGGGTGCCGCCATCTGTGACACGGGGCACAGCTCGGGGAGGTGGGCTGGGCGCTGGGAAAAACATGGCAGTGGCGGGGGAGGGGCCAGGCTGGAAGCCATCAGGGCCCAGCAGGCCTTGGGGCGAGCAAGGTCCCAGCCTCATCAGGGGCGAGATGGGGCTCCCGGAGGTCCCGGCTGCTCCTGCCAAGATCTCGGCTTTGTGGGCTGCGCCAAGGTCAAGGAGCAGCGTGCCGACCACGGGGGCGCTGGGCACGGGATCTACCCGCACAGTGAGGAAAGCACAGTTCTGAGGGCAGCTTGGCCAAGATGTGTGGGGCGGGGGTCCGGCCCAGCGCCGGGGGCAGGGAGCAGGCTCACCTCGCTGTTCAGGAAGCAGTAGAGCACCGCCACCACCAGGCCCTGCAACAGGAGGGGGTCAGCGCGGCCCCTGGCGCCCGTGCCCACCAGCAGCCCTGCACCCACCTGGAAGGAGCCGAGGCACAGCTCGAACAGGATCTGGGCCTGGGAGGAGATGCCAATGGGGAAGGCCGCAAACACCATGTAGTGGACACCGAACAGCGGGATGAGCAGCAGCGTGGACTTGGCCAGCCTCCTGGGCCAGAGGGGAGGGGCGGTGACTGTGGGGTCGGAAGCCGGGCTGCGCGGGCTGCAGCGTGCACGGCTCGTCTCGTGCACAGAGCTGGCCTGCCCTCTCTGTGCCTCTGGAGGCCTGGGCCCCGGGCCCCCGGCCCCCGCTGTCCCCCGGGCCCCCGGCCCCCGCTGTCCCCGGGCCCCCGGCCCCCGCTGTCCCCCGGCCCCCGCTGTCCCCTGGGCCCCCAGCCCCTGCTGTCCCCCGGGCCCCCGGCCCCCGCTGTCCCCGGGCCCCCGGCCCCCGCTGTCCCCGGGCCCCCGGCCCCCGGCCCCCGCTGTTCCCGCAGCTCAGGGCCTCCGACTCCCCCAGTCCCTCTGAAGGACAGGACCCACCGGAACCCAGTTTCACACCGGGCTCTCCGGCCAGGTGGCAGGGTCTCAGGCCCGGCCAGGCGGCGGCAGACAGTGCCCAGGACTGTGTGCCGCGGTCCCGCAGCCCCAGAGCGAGCGCCCTGCTGAGCCCCGCGTGCTCTGTGCACCTGGACACCGAGCCGCAGGGCCTGGACCCCGGCACTCGCAACAGCACTGACGACTCCAACGACGTGCTTTTCTCCCCCTCTTCTCCATATTTGTCTTCGTCCCCTTGCAGTACTTGAGTTGCATCTCAGAAACGTTTGAAATGTTTTCTTGTGAGACAAGGTCTTGCTAAGTGCTAAGTGGGCTCAGACTCTCAATGCTCCTGCCTCAGCCTCCCGAAGAGCCGGGATTACAGTCCACCCCTGGCTGATGTCCACT
Source organism: Thryonomys swinderianus (assembly GCA_004025085.1). Lineage (NCBI taxonomy): Eukaryota > Metazoa > Chordata > Mammalia > Rodentia > Thryonomyidae > Thryonomys > Thryonomys swinderianus. The sequence continues at coordinate 22,158 of PVIC010012419.1, forward strand.
TCTTTGGCTCATTTTTGAGCCAACTGCCTTACGTCCACACCCAGCCGGGGGAGGCCAGTTCTGGAAGTATGTTCCTCCCCTAATCCAAGATTCCCCTGCAATGGGTGGTTGGTCCCGGGTCAAGGCCCCTCTGGGTGCTGTGATGCTCAAGAAAGCCTGCTCATCGCCGCTGTCAGCACAGCCACCGTTCACACAGGGTCTGCAGAGCCTGGGGACACAGCCCAGCACCCCGGCCGCTCGTCTCCGAGAGACAAGTCTCATCAGCCTCGTGGCTCTGAAAATAAAACATCTCTCCCAAGGCTGACGTCACACCCGGGAGGCCGAGGGAGGAAGTGCCGATGGTGAGGTCTGGGGGGTCTAAGTCGCGGGGGCGGCTGACCACGCAGTCTCCCTTAGGTTTCGATGCGGGCGACGGCTGGACACGAGCATCCTCGCAGCTCTCTCAAGTGACCTTAGTGACCCTCAGGCCCCGTGGCAGACAGTGCTTTCATCTCACGGATGCGGGAACCAAGCACCACCTGGGGGTCACTCCTCTCAGCCCTGAGCCCCGCACGGACAGACGGGCAGCCACCTCGCTGACAGAGCTCTGAGCCTGTGTGGCCTGTCCATCGTGGTCCAGGCTTCTGAGCGGGGCCAGCTCTTCACCACCAGACTCAGGCTACTCAGACTGAGGCGAGGACTCAGGCTTTTCATTATAAACTACAGGCAGAAATGTCTCCAACACGCCTCCTCAGACCCTCCCAGGTTGGTGGGACTCCCTGGGCTCTGCCCCTCCGTGGGGGACTGGCCTGCGAGCGCCACTGAGGCAGGGTGTCAGGCGCCGGCCACGGTCCTGTGGCCGTGGACCGAGGAGTCTGACAGGGCAGGCGGAGCCGACCTAACAGCAACGTGTGGCCCAGGGACTGGTGGGCCCGAGCAACGCGGCCGCCACCCCCAGCACGCTCACCCTGGGGACCGGGCACCACGGCAGCCGCACAGGCTGGGCTCAGCCGGCCCGCGCCAACGTGCTGCCCGGACGGACGTGGGGCCGGACAGAAGCACACCCACCTGTACTGGGACTGCTCGTTGCCGCCCACATCCGGGGAAGTCAGCTTCTGCAGGAGGATCCTCACAATGCTGACGAACAGCACAAAGTTGACCTGTGCAGAGAGACGGGGTGCCCGCTTTCCCTGTGCACGGTTGGGCATGTGGGGCGCCGCGGGGCCCGGACCTCGCACCACGGAAGCCACCACCACGCACCCTGAGCAGAGCAGGGATGTGAACAGGACAGGCGCCAGGCTGGCCTGGCCCCAAGGTCAGCTATGGGGGTTCTGGGGCCCACATTCCTGAGCTCCTCACGGCCCTCAAGGCCTTTTGCAGATGACTGAGCAGATGGCCATCGACTCCAGGACAGGCCCCATGTCCAAGGACGCTACTCACCAGGATGGAGACCAGAATGGGTGTCCGGATCACCCACCAGGGGACGCTGTGGTCATTTGTGTCCCAGCAGCTGTGGGAGAGAAGGAGCCGTGTGGGGGGCACACCTCCCCTGAGGGGTCCCACACTCTTCCTGACAGCAGGCCCGGCCGGAGACAGCGCGAGGCACCATCCCTGACGAGAGGCCCTTCCCCTGCGGTCTCAGCCCACAGTCGATAGCAGAGAAATGGGACCGAGCCCGGTGAGCCCGGGAAAGCCCGCAGGTCACGGCTTAGGCGCTGGCCGGGCCCCAGCTCACACCCGCTTCTGCGGAAATCCCGAAAGAGAATTTTTGCTCCTGAACATCACTTTCTCCTCAGTCCTGCCATGGTTTCCATGCGTCCCGAATGCAGGTGTGCCTTGGGAGTGGCTGGGGTGGGTCTGGCTAGGACTATTCTGTCTGGCACTAATTTGGAGTTTGTTTTTGCTTTTTTTTTTTTTTTTTTTTGAGACAGGGTCTCGCTTTGTAGTTCAGGCTGGCTCTGAGCTCACCATGTAGCCCAGGCAAGCCTCAAACTCAGCGATCCTCCTGTCTCTGCCTGCCGAGTGCTGGCTGACGGTGTGAGCCACCACGCCCAGCTGGATTTTGATTTTCTGTGTGGATTGTCTCTGGTGTTCAGAAGCTGTGGCATGAACAGCCCTTCCCAATACACACCCTCCAGCACCCACACGACAGGGGTAGCGGGGGCTCAGTCTGTGCACCCGACCTCAGGAACAGAGGTCTGAGGAGCGACCCCTGCAGGGCCCCGAGTTGTCAGTGGCCAGTGACACGTGAGGCCAGCGGGTTTCAGGCTGCCCACCTCTGACGGTCTGTCGCTGAGGGCGGTGGACACCCTGGGCCCGCATGAGGCTCGTCTGTGCTGGGAGTGCCCAGCTGTGAGAGCCCAGGGACTGAGTCTGGCTCTCACGGGAAGGGAAGGAGCTCTGGCCCACAGCAGCCCCGGAACAGGTGGGCCTGCCACTCAGCGCCCTGCTCTGGGCTGCACCTGCTTCCCTGGCTTTCCTATGGAGACGGGCTGTGCCATCTCTGCCCGGCTTCTCCCTGCACTTACAGGGCTCAAACGCTCCTGTCCTCACCAGGTGCAAGCTGCCCAAGCTCCCACATGGCCAGCATGGCTGCACCCACTCCGCAGCCCAGGTGTGGGTGCCACTCACCCTGTGTCTTCCAGAGAGAGCCGGGCAGCCGTCCACACCCCGATGCAGATGGTGGGGATTCCTGTGGGGACAGTGGGTCAGACCGCTCTGCTCAGAGAGGTCAGCTCAATCCGAGTGCAGCGTGGGCCAGACTACCAGGAGGAGCTGCCGCCCGAGGGCCCAGTCCTCACCGGTACGGGCACTTGTATAACCGGGCCTTCCGAGCAGTGAGACAGCTGGGTTTCTAGAAGCCGAGGGCCTGACCACGGCTGGGACCAGGTTCCTGGGCAGGAAGTACAGCTTCGAGAAGGACAGCCTCCTGCCTCCAGGCCAGCCCCAGGCACTCACATGACGGGGGGGGGGCCCCCGCTGTCCCTCCTCCTCTGCCCCTCCCCCGTCCTGATTCTAAACATCTGAGCTGGCTGGGGAGAGGGAAGGATCACAGTGAACTTTCTTACTTGTTAGCAGCTCAGTTTGAGCCTGGAGTGAAAGGGGCCGAGAACAGAGATTTGAAACATGTTAAGCCAGATCTCTGATTTCCCGAAATACCCACTTACTGTCTGCTGGAACTTCCTGTCCCCACACAGGGGCCTGAGGGGCACCTAAAGGACTGTGGGGTTTTCCGGGCTGAAGGGGGCTGCCGACCGGGGAGGGACTCAGCTGCGGGAGCTCTCACCCCATCCGATCAGCAGGTAGGCCAGGAAGCAGGCGCCGGGGGAGAAGATGGCCACCAGCAGCGTGTGCAGGTACAGGCCCTCCACCAGGAGCCAGTAGAAGTTGGCCATGATGCAGTACTGGAAGAAGATCATGCTGAGCTTGCAGCCGACCTGAAAGAGAGCGCGTCCTTGGTAAACACTCGCAGTGCAATGCTGCTCCGCGGTTTGTCCGGGCTGCAGGACGGGGAGGATGAGCGCGGACCTTCGTGGAGAGGAGCACGGCCAAGGCGGAGGGGCTCGGGACGGAGCGCTGTGACAGCACAAGCCGTGGCGCCCTCTGGATGCCGCGCTCTGCCGACCATGACTTATCCAGGCCGCCGCGCCTCCCGGGGGACGCTGCCGTCCGGCTCCTGCCCTGCGGGGCAGTGTGCCCCGAGCGCACGGATCCCCTGCGGTCTGCCAGGGGGCGGGTGCTCGGGGCGCAGCTGGCGGCGTGTGCCGAGGCAGTGTCCTCCGGCGCGTTCCCCTTGCGGACCTGCCGAGAGGAGCCGCTGTGCCCGCGCCGCGGCTAAGGGGCCTCCCTTGCTCTGAAGCAGAGTTCGCCCTGTACCGCTGCCTCCCTGTCCGTCTTGACAAACTCAACTGCACAAGGCGTCTCCAGACACTCTCCTCTGTCCCAGCACAGCCGAGCTGGGCAGATGCGGCCTCATGGGCCTCCCTGGGCCCAGGCAGTCGCTCTTTCAAAGGCAGCTGACACCTGCAGCGTCCGGAGGAAACCTGGCACTCAGAAAGCCCAAACGCAGGCGGAGGCCGGGGGACCCCGGTGCGGGCGCTGGCGACTTGGGACAGGGAGAGGCGCTGCGCCAGCCCTGGCCTGGGAGGTGCCTGCTGCTCCCCTTTGCTCTTCCTCACCTCCGGTAGGGCCCTCGGGGTCTGGCTGGCAAAAGAGCGCGGAGAGGTGCCACTTAGGGGACCCGAGTCTTGGCAAGTGTGCTGAGGATCATGGTTTCCTGAAATAAGAGCCAAGGAAAGACAGCTCTGCGGAGCGGGCGTGGAGGCCACCTCGGAGAGGGGTGCACACTCTCGGGGAGCTCGGGCAGCCCCGACTTCTGCCGGGGGGAGGACCGGCCAGGTGAGGGGTCTCTATCTTTATTATCGCAGACTCGGCCCATCGCCCGGCCCTGCATCGGGAGCGAGGCTGCCCTGGCTGTGTCTCCACGTGCAGGGCACCGCCTAGCTCCTGGTCACCCGCCTCAGAACGGGCTGGACCCACACTTGCTCAGGCCAAGCCTCGGTGCCCGCGGGCGAGTCCCCCGCTTAGGTGTGGGAGGTGGCGGTCTGCAGCCTCAGAGCTGGACCCCAGGTCAAGGACAACACGTCAGACCCTCAAACACAGAGAGAAAAGCAGGACCTTGCAAACAGGAGCTGCTCGCTGAATATTTCTCCATTTGACTTGACCTGATTAGGTACTAAGTAACCACCAATAACCAGGACAAATAGCATCAGGGGAGAAAGACGGCGCCAGGATGGGAAACAGGGAGGCAGTCTTTACTGCGTATGTAGAAACTAATAATCCAGATCATTTGTTCTTGTGACCAAATGTTGGACCCGGCACAGTCAGACATGGAGCTGGCCTCCCAACGGGCTGGCATGGAGTTTACTGACGGCGATGGCTGACTCCTCCACCGAGCCGAATGGAAGCATCTAATGCTCAGAGTTTGGGGCATCAGAAGACACGGCCTTGCCGATGAGCTGCGGCAGCGGCTGCCCTTGCCTGGCCTGGCCTGGGTCTGCGGGCTCAGGAAATGGGACCTCTGGGGCTCAGCCGGGGAGGGGCCTGGACCCTCACCCTCTCTGCCCGTGGGGCCCCACCAGGGCACGGCTCTCTGCCAGGCTCTTCTCGCTCCTCAGCCGGACCGAGACGGGGTGGCCACAGTGGCCAGCAGGGGAGTGCTGGGCACCGGGTTTTGCCTCTGAGGGCTCTGCCTTACCCAGGAGGAGGGCTGGCTGGGGCAGTGCAGCGTGCTGGAGCCGGAGTAGAGGATGCCGTCCTTGACCAGCACGGAGACCGCTCTCAGGATGAAAGAGAGGAACAGGTTCAGGTGGATGTAGTTTCTGGTACAGTGCAGCTTCCTGGAGGGAGATGTGGACACACGGTCAGACCCGAGGTGCAGAGCAGCGTCCTGTGGGTAGAGCTGCTCGTGAGAGGCTGATTCTGGGGGCATCTTAACAGCAGCCCTGCGCCTTAGCCTTATGGTTTTCATTTCTAGAGAGCCAACATTTACTTATGTATTTATTATTTTATAGTTAGGTCTTTCTCCTGCTGTGCACTGTGATATGTATTTCTGCAATACTATGTATACAGGACAGCCCTGCAGAAGAGGCCTCAGAGGCGGTGGATGTGGACGGGCTCGGCTGGCCCGAGGCTGCCTCTCTTCCTCTGGCCTCTCCTGCCGCACTGACACGACTGGACGAGGCGGGTGCCTTTCCTCCTCCTCTCTGTCTTCTTTCCTAGTTTCCATCTTTCAAGAGAGAATTTCAGCTGCAGATGAGAAGGCTGGTTTCCGTCCCGAGAGACACTGACACTCGCTCCGTAGTTCAGACGCCTGAGCTCACCGGGGCTCGTCAGGGATTCAAAACAAGGGGCCAGTGTTCCCAGTGTCGCCCCAGCCCCTGCGTGACACAACTGAAAACATTGGCTCAGTTTTCTCAAGAAGATTGTAAAAACCCACCAAAATGGTTGTTGTTAAAACTTCAATATGACAAGGTGTGAAGGAAACTGATGGCGAAGGATCATATTTTTAAAATGACAGTAAAGACACATGGTCATGAACTCCCCTCAGGCTATCCAAGATGCTCCTCTTGCTTCAAACACGCTTATCCCGTCATTCTTTTTTTTTTTTTGAACAGGGTCTCGCTCTGCAGTTCAGGCTGGCCCCAAGCTCTCTATTAGCCCAGGCCACCCCTGAACTCAGCCTCTGCCTCCCGAGTGCTGGCGTGACAGGCGTGTGGTACTGATTGCTGGTGGTCGTGAGTCACCATGCCCAGTACTGTGATACGTGGTTACTGATGATCGAACTTGGGACCTTGTGCTTGCAAGACGGACGCTGGCGCCGCGGAGCTAAGTCCCCGGCCCCTATCCCCTCATTCTTGGCAATGCATCTTTTACTGTGAAAATATTCTTAAAAATTTAAACATCCACTCTTTTAATCATCCCTTGTAGAAGGAAAAGTCACCAACGATAGAGTTCACGAAGCAGCTCAAGGCAGCGGGACGCCGTGTCCGCAGCGATCCTGCGCCGGCCGGAGAGCGCTGAGAGCGCAGAGGGTCTCACAGGCTCCTCTGCTGAGCGACCGGCGACCGGCGACCGGCGACCGGCTCCCGGGACACACGGACCGGGCCTCCCGAGACCACAGGCCCACGACAGAGGACCGACGGGTCCTCCAAGAGCTGTGCGGAATTCGATGTCCCCAGAGTTAATACACTTACTTAGCATGGGGTGAAAGACTGTAAACCATGATTCTTCTTCAAAGTTAAATAGATTCCAAGAAAAGGTGACCCCGTTTTGACAGTGTCGTTGTGGATATCAATGAACATGCCCATGGGTACCTGATTCACTTGCTAAGACTTGACAGTTTGGAAACAGACATGTGTCTGGGGAACTGTTTCAACTGCAAGTTTAACGAAGTCTAAATGTGGATCAAGTATTTTCAGTAGCGATGTCGCGGCCGTGTTCAGCGACGCTGCACCAACGGCGGACGGACGTGAAGGTCTGCAGCGAGCAGGGGCTGCCGAAGGGCGCACGGATACCCGCGCGCCGGGCACAGGGCGACCCGACAGCCGTTTGGAGCTGATGACTTAAAGGAAATGCGCTTCTCCAGTTCCTTTCACTGGCTTCCGTCTTTAGGACGCGAACCTAGAGCACTTGAACTACCCACGGGCTGGCGCTGAGCTGCGCGCGGCGTGTGGGCGCGGCCCGGCGCCTTCTCCCGCCCGCCGGGGCCTCGGCCGCCGCAGCCCTGGCTCTGCCCCCGGTGCCCGCGGCCCGGGCCTTTCTCTAGACCTCCGCAGGCCTCTCAGGAGCGCTGATGGTTCCTGTCCCCGCTCAAAACATCTTCAACTAACTTTTCATCCAAGATTCTCCATTCTCAGGCTTCAGCGTTTCCTTGCTTTCTCTTATATTGGGTTACTTTGTTTTATTTTATTTTTAGTCCCTTCATCAACACACGTTTGCAACACGTAATGACTACTTCACTGTGGGTATACTGTGCCTGCACGTAACACCCAATAGCTGAGCTCTTGTTTTTTTTTTTTTTTTTTTTTTTATCCCTTTCCACCCCCCTGTCCCTCTCTTTCCACATCTTGGTCTGCTTCCCATTTTCAGTAGATCTCCCTAATTCTTCTCATCTATCTTTTATTTTGCTTTTTATATTTTGGCTTTATCATCTGAGATAAACCATGCAATATTTAAATTTGTGTCTGACTTTTTTCATTAAACATGACAGTTTTAAAATGTATATATTTTCCTACAAATGACTCAAATTTATCCTTCTTGTGGTGCAGGAGCACTCCACAGTGTGCAAATATCACACTTTATTATCCACTCACCTGTTGATGGCCACACAAGCCGCTTAAGGATTGTGCTGTTATACGCATGAGCACGCATGTAGTACTGTAACAGGATGCCATTCACTTCGCTGGAAAGATACCTAGAAGAGGACTAGCTGGGTAAAATGGAACTCCTACTTTTATTTTTATTTTTTTTAAGTTTTTTTTTGACAGGGTCTTTGTGACTCTGGCTGTTCCAGAACTCACTATGTGGCCCAGTCTAGCCTTGAACTCGTGGCAGTCCTCCTGCCTCTGCCTCTCAAGAGCTGGGATTAAAGGCAGGAGCCACCACGCCTGGCCCTCTTTTGTTTGTTTTTTAAGGAATCTTCATACTGATTTCCACAGGGGCTGTACTAATTTATATACCTCCCAACGACGTAGGAAGGTTTTTCACCGTAGTCTTGCCAGCATTTATTATTGATTTCATGCTGACAGCTATTCTTTATGGAGTAAGAGGAATCTCAGTTTTGTTTTAATTGCATTTCTTCAATGGCCATCAATGCTGAATATTTTTTTCATGTTTTTATGGGCCATTTGCATTTCTTCTGAGAAGTGTCTAGTTATTTCAGTTGTCCGTCTTTTTTATTGGATCTTTTATTTGGAGGGGTCTAACTTTTTAAGTTCTTTATATAGCCTAGATACTAGTTTTATCCAAGGTATAGTTAGAAAAAAACTTTTCCATTCGGTAAGCTGTCTCTTCACTCTCTTAAAATTTTTTTTCTGTTCAGATGCTTTAAAATGTAATATAATCTCAGGCTGGGGATTTAGCTCAGTGGTTCTGGCATCTGCCTGGGAAGTGCAAGGTCCCAAGTTCGAGCTTGATCCCCAGTACCACATAGCACAGTGCTGAGAGTTGTGGCTCATACCTATAGTTCCAGCACTCGGGAGGCAGAGGCAGGAGAATCTCTGTGAGGTCAAGGGTAGCCTGTGCTACAGGTGAATTCAGGGCCAGCCTGAACTACAAAGTAAGACCCTATCCCCCCCCCCAAAATAATAATAATTAAAAAGTACTATAATCTCATCTGTTGACTTTTGATGTTATTTGTTGCAATTGGGGTTATTCAGAAAGTCCTTGCCTATGCTCATGACATCAAAAATTTTACTATTTTATTTTCCAGCAGGTTAAGTGTTTCTGTTTCAACATTTAGGTCTTGATCCATTTTGTTTTCAGTTTAGCACAGGGTGAGAGACTAGGGTCTGGTTTCACTCTTCTGCGTGTGGACAACCCATTCCTGCAGCATCATTTGCCACAGAGGCTGTCCGGCTCCACTGCGTGTGTCTGGCCCCTTGGCAGACGCCAGGTGGGCAGTGCGTCTGGGCCGTCTCTGTGCCGCCGTCCCGTCCACCGGGGCGCATGTCTGTTTCTGCGCGGTTTTTATCCCTGGAGCTTGGTTGCTTTAAGTCTGGGGCTGGGCTGCCTCGCGCCTTGCTCTGTGCTCTTCCGGCTCCGTGTGAATTTTAGGGTGGGTTTTTCTAGTTCTGTGAAGAACGCTGTGGTATTCTGACTGGAACTGCATTAAATCTGTGTATCAGAACCGGAAACACGGTCATTTTGATAATGCCTGCCTACCCAGGAACAGCAGACATCTTTCCATTTTCCGATATCCCTTTCACCTCTTTTTTCAGACTCTATAGTTTTCACTGTCGAGGTCTTTTACTGCCATCCTTAGGCTAGTTCATAAATATTTAACTTTTCTTGATGACCTTTCCTTGTATAACGCTCCGTGCCCTTTCCTGCTCCTTGACATCTAGTGAACATGTTTCAGGAGCCAATTTATTTCGTCCTCTGCCAGCCTGCCCGCTCAGTGAAACTCTCCCGGGTCCTACTTCATCCGCACGAGCCACCAAATGTCAGTGTCAGACTCTGTAACTTTAACTTTCTGTGAATATTCAAAAAATACTCAGGGGGTTCACTTTGTCATCTTCACATCACACAAATTCCGCCCAGAGGAAGGCTCACTCTCAGCTTCCGCGGGCTCTGGGGTCACAGCCTCCATGGGACGCTGCGCACGCCCCCCCCCCCCCTCCCGGCTCCTTTCTGTGGCCGAGGGGCCGATGCTCATGAGCCGCTTGTGGAGTTTCCTTTCCAACGGTCAGCAAGGCGTTTGTGCTGGTCCTGCGTCGCGGTGTAGAGAGTGGAACTGATTTAAGAAAATCAGACAGATAATGTGAAACTTAAAAATGGCTTCAGTTAAGAGTTAAACATATGAGCTAAGAGTAGATTAGTACAGCAAATGAGAATTTTATGAGTTGGATCTGTAGAACATATCTAGGTTAGTGTACACAGACACTAAGTAATGGAAAAGATAGAAAAATGGTAAGAAAACATATCAGAAATGATCAGAATACTGTGCATCATGAAAATGGGACCTCATGTGGAGAGAATACAACATCCTAGGGAATACTAGCCATGAATTTTTGTTTGTTTGTTTTTTGTGTTTTTTTTGTTTTTTTTTTTTTAGACAGGGTCTTACTTTTTAGTTCAGGCTGGCCCTGAGCTCACTATGTAGCCCAGGGAAGCCTCAAACTCAGCAATCCTCCAGCCTCTGCCTTCCGAGTGCTGGGATGACAGGCGTGAGCCACCATACCCAGTATTGTGGTATGTGGTACTGATTGCTGGTGGGTGTGAGTCTCTACGCCCAGTATTATTGTATAAGATTGCCTGGGATTGAATTAGGGATTTTACACTTGCTAGGCAGGTGACGGAACCACTGAGCTAAATCTCTGGCCCAAGCCATGAGTGTTTTTGAAATGCAAAAAACAGTAACAAATGAAAGAAACTCTATACACACCATGAAAGACAGATACACAGAAACCCACATTAAGCATTTAGCGGCTAAAAGCCAAAAAAAAAAAAAGTGAGAAAAAAGTCTTCTCATCACTGAGAAAAAAAAAACCACTTCCACAGGGAACAGGGTGAGATTGGCAGCTGACTTTTCAAAAGAAGCTATGATGGGGCCAGAGGGTTAGCTCAGTGGTTCCAGCGCCTGCCTTGCAAGCGCAAGGTCCTGAGTTCGATCCCTGGTAACCACATACAATGCTGGGCGTGGAGACTCACGCCCACCAGCAATCAATACCACATACCACAGTGCCGGGCGTGAGGGCGCACGCCTGTCATCCCAGCACTCGGGAGGCAGAGGCAGGAGGATTGCTGAGTTCGAGGCTTGCTTGGGCTCCATAGCGAGCTCAGAGCCAGCCCGAACTACACAGCGAGACCCTGTCTCAAAAAAAAAAAAAACAAAAAAAACAAAAGAAGCAATGATGCACATCCTCACTGTGACAAGAAAAAATAACTAACCAAGGGTTTGGGACTCTCAAAGTAATCTCAAAAGTGAGGGCAAAGTTCAGATGATTTCAGGCAGTTAAAACCCACGAGAATTCCACAATTTTGGGGTCCTTAAGCAGTGAGAAGAGGATTCCAGATGGAAACAGGAGATGCAGAAGAGGGGAGCTTCAGAGGTAAACCCGCTGGCACCTTGATAAACACCAATTTAAACAACAGCAGTCACGATGCCATGGGACTTGAAATACACAGAGTCAAAATACATGGAAAAACATTAAAGACACGAAGGCGTAAACGGAATTAGAATGTTCCAGTGTTCTTGAAATCAAGAAAAGTGGTAAAAGTAGTTTGGAGGCTGATACTCCTGTGATTTTTCTGTGGTAACTAGAGAGATAAAAACAAGATTACACAGATTACAGTCAAATGGAAAAACGAGAACAAAGAAGCACTTGATCAAGGAGCAAGAAGTGAGCGCAAAAACAACAAAGAACAGCCAAGACAACTAGCAAGAAAGCAAATACAAGGTAGATTGAAACACAGCATCAGCGGTAAGTGGACTAAATGCAGTTGTGAAAATGCTGCATATTAAAATGAAGATGGGCCCAGGGATGCAGCCCAGCCGTGCTGCCTGCCTTGCAAGCTCAAGGTCCTGAGTTTGATCCGTGGCATTAAAAAAAAAAGTCTGGTGATAAAATGTAAACTCTAATTAAATGGAGCTTAGAAGATACCCAAATTAATAAAATATAAAATCGAACATAAAACCATAGAATATAGGCCAGAGACGTGTAGCTCAGTGGTGCCACACTTGCTTGGAAAGCTCAAGGTCCTGAATCTGAATCTCGGTTCCAAACAACAGCACAGAATACCATATACTTTGCAAACACAGAATAAGACAGCAAAAATAACTATATTTATATTTAATCTACAAAGTAGATTTCTAAGGCAAGGGACATTATTAAACATGGTCAGTTTACACTGATATACTCCTAAGAACATAACCTCAACATTTATAGAGCAAGCGGCAGGAGAAATAGAGTAGACGGATGAGCTCCCAACTTTCACAATGAGCCGCTGGAACAACGATGTAAATGATACACATGGACGACCACAGAATCGACAGTGTTCAGATGAGAGTGGAGTGGTCGCGTGCCAGATCGTAAGCAAGAACTGACGCGGGCGGGTCCTCGGAAAGCCCTGGCAAGGACCCGGCCGGCGGCGGCGGAGCCCCGGTCCCGGCAGCGCCGCTCCGTCGGCCTCTCCACTGCGCAGCGGCGCGTAGGGTGGGTCCCTCGAAGGGAGGAGGGGCGCCACGCCGCTCCTGTATCTTCACGCGGTTTTGTGCTTCTCAGGGATTAAATAAATGGTGGTGGGTTCTAGCCACGGTCAGTACTGCATTATCTCCTCGCCTCGGAAAGCACGCGCCCCCTGCTCTCCGCCCCAAGGCGCGGGTGGCTCCAGGCCGGGCGCCCCATCTCCCGCCTCTCTGTGGCGCCCAAACCTACACAGAAGCCTTGCTTAACTCCCATTTTATGCAGAATTGCTCCTTTCTGCTCCTTACCTGAAGAGGCAAAGGATCATGCTTCCGGTTGCGAGAGACATCAAAGAGATACTGTAGCCCAGGGTGTAAATGGCCTTCACCAGAATATAAAATGTGATCTACAAAGGAAGAAGAGTGAGCTGTGAGCTGTGAGCTGCGGGTGGCGCGCGCAGCACAGCAGGGTGTCTGGGTCCGGCCACGCGGTGCTGGTTTTCTGGGGCAGAAGAAAAGGGGCCATTTCATACTTGCACCTGCACTGAGCCCAGAGACCTCGTTATACGACGCGCCGGGGATGCTCTCGAGAGAAGCCTGCGCCGGGAGCTGGGCTGAGCACCCGCAGGCCCACAGAGGCAGCAGAGCTGAGCCGCACCGGCAGGATGAGGGCCCCGAGCCGTGCAGTCCGGACACGTGCACTTCCACGCGACACGTTCCTGGGCGCAGATCGGGGACAGTAAGAGCCACGCGGCTTTGCAGGTCTCAGTGAGGCGTCAGAGTGGCCTCGCGCGTTTTTATGATCTGCCATTTCTCGGATTAGCAGCTTCGTGTCCCGATACTTCTAATGTCCACGAGAGCAGCAGGCGCAGGAGGGATTCGTGACAATGATGGTCACAGAACCAGGTCACTTTCCTGCACATGTTCTGTGTGCTCAGGGCCCGAGTGGAAGCCAGCGGGGGCCGCCTCCCTGTATCGGGACAGAGCCACTGTACACAAGAGGACAGGGCAAGTCACTTTGGCAACGTCAGTCCCCTTTGCCACTTGACGAAAGCTTAAACTTCGGTCTCGGCACTGGTGACAGGGAGAGGTCCGTGGGCACCAACTCGACCCAGAAAGCCGCCAGTGCTGCGGACGACGGCCGCCTGGTCTCCCCCTGAGCGAGGAGTGCGAAGCCTGCTCGAGGGCATCCGCATGAGGGTGAGCATCCCTCCATGCAAAGGGAGGCAGCCCCATGCTGCGCGGGACGGCGGGCCGTCAGTCCAGGGCGGCCCGCGGCACAAACCCCCGGGTGCCCCCGGGGCCCAGGAAGCCGGCGAGGCAGACGGGACATGCGCCTCGGGGACCAAGGCTTCACGGGGAGGGAAGAACCACCCCCACGACGGCGGGGTGAGCCCCAGGGCACGGGTGAGGCGGTTGTGGAGCAGATGCAGGTGGCACACAGCTCAGCTGGCTGCAGCGGGCAGGGGCAAGTTGTAGTCATACGAAGTGTGGCTGAGGTCAGCTCTGGAGCAGACGGGCAGCAGAAGGCAGGGCCAGTCCAAAGGCCCGGCGGCGGCGAGGCCCGTTAACGCCAGCGGGGAGGGGGCAGGTCACGGGATGTCCAGGCTGGGAACGCGGCTCACAGAAGTGGGGTCCACACTGGGCAACACGATCCTCCGCCGGTGCCTCGGGCTGCCGGGTGGTGGGTACACGGCGGCTGCCAGCGAGGTGTGGATCTTCCCGGTCCCGCGTGCATGTGCTGCCTGGGCGCCACGGGGCGGCGTGACGAGAGGCGGGCTCCTGACGGCAGCGGCCGGCAGGCAAGGCCAGCAGGGCTTCCGGGCAGGTCAACCACAGGACCTGGGAGCAGCGGGCCCGCGTGGATCTGAGACGCAGGGGAACGGAAGGGGGTTGGCGGCGACGTCAGTCCACATGGAAAGAGCATCAGACTGATCAGAAGAGTTTCAACGCTGACCAGCAGAACGGGACGGCCAGGAGAGGGCGAGCCTGGGGCGGTTCTGCTCTGCCCACCCAGAAGCACTGCCCTGGGCTCTTCCCTAAATCCCGCCTTTCCCGGCACCCCCTCACCCTGAAGGACTCTGGCCACAGGACACCCGCGCCCCCTGGGTCTCCAGGCCACTTGGCAGTGCCTGTGTCCACTCCGTAGCTCCTGGTCCCAGCACGGTACCCGCCAGCACTGGGGCACTGGGAACAAACGCGGACACGGTGGGCACAGGGCTGTGAGGGGTGGGCTCTTGTGAAGCGGCAGGACCTTCTCGTGGGGCAGTCATCTGGCCTGAGGCACACAGAGCCAGGGGTGGGTGGGAAGCAGTCTGTCCTTCAGGCCTCTGCCCCTGTCTGGCCAGGAGCGGCAAGCCCAGGCCTTTTAAAATGCGAGCCCAGCCTTGATGGTACCAGAACGGATTGAAATATGTTGGGGAAATCTAAATTAGTGAGACAGCAAAGCCATCCAGCCCTAGCCTGAGGCTCTTTCCTGGATCCCCAGCTGCGGGGAACAACAGCTTTCTGGGGAGCTCAGGAGACGCTGGTTCCGCGGGAAGAGACATTCCTCCAGGTGAGGCCTCAGCGGGCTCAGGAAGTGCCCCCTGGGGTTTGCAGAGAGGGTTTTTTACTCCCAATTTTGTATATGCGATTTGTATTTCTTGCTAAACGAGTTGGGTATCACTGGCTAATTTGAATTTTTCTGACTAACACACTAGAAGGAGCCATAGGAAGCTCAACGATGCCTGAGAAGGCCCAACCACAGCCGTAGCTTTGCCTCAAGACTCGTCCTCTGGACACTGTGCAGCGAGATGTGTCTTAGAACTGACAAAGTATGAGTTAAAATTTGCATAACTGTGTCTACTAAAAAGATAGGAATGCCCACATTTCCAATATTAGTTCTTCAGAGCTGGCCTAGAGTCTACACAGTTATGGTTTGGATCAAAAATGTCCCTCACGGGCCAGAGATTTAGCTCAGAGGTTCCGGCGCCTGCCTCGCAAGCGCAAGGCCCTGAGTTTGATCCTGGTAACCACACACAATGCTGGGCGAGGTGACTCACACCCACCAGCAATCAACACCACATACCACAGTGCCGGGCGTGCTGGCTCACACCTGTAATTCCAGCACTCAGGAGGGAGAGGCAGGAGGATTGCTGAGTTTGAGGCTTGCCTGGGCTACATAGTGAGCTCAGAGTCAGCCAGAAGTGGGGCTTCTGTAAGGTGATTAGGTCATGAAGATGCTACCTAATGTCACCAGGAGGTGATGCGTTCATAGCTGAATGCCCGTCAGGAAGCGAGGCCGGCTGGAGACAGTCGGCCAGGAGGTCGTATCATGGCAGGGATGTGCTCAGCACTGGTCCCTCTCGTCTCCTCTGACTGTGGCTTCCCTGCTGCCATAGTTGGGCAGCCCTCTTCTATGAGGCCCTTCTGCCATGATTTTGCTTTGGAGCCAGCCCGCCACGGACTGCAACTCTGACACCACTAGCCACAGTAACCCTCTCCTCCTGTAACTGTGCATGTCAGGTGTCTGGTCACAGGGCTGAAGGGGCGATATACACATCCTGGTGTCGGCACTTGAGAAAGCTTCGTTTTGTTACTGCCAGCCACCACACGACAGCCTTGCAGAGCAGATCAAGCCAGGGCTGAGGAGGCCTCCGCTTGAGCCGAAGGCAGACGGAGCCAATGATTGCCGCTACACACCCCTCAGCCGACAGGAGTCTCTCCTAAGTCAGCTTTCAAGAGAGTAAAAGGAAGCGCAACACATAGAGGGAAATAGGAGCAGTCTCTGGAGCCTTCTAGAAGGCAGAGACCAAGATTTCATCTCCTCGATGGAGAATGGAGGAGGAATCAGGCCCACATGTGCTGAGCCCCCTGCGGGCGGGGGACACCAGACTTCAGAGGGCACAGAGCTTTGCAAGGCGGGCTCACAGGAAGCCCCTGCCGCACTCCAGGAAATTCCCTGGCCTCTGGGGCCAGCTAAGTCCTCCCGCCGGATCCCGTCAGGAAGGGCTGGGGCCCCAGGGCCCCTAGGCCTCTTCAGTCCTGAACACACCCCAGACCTGGCCACGCCCCAGGCCTCAGTGAGGCCGGGACAGGCCACGCCCAGCACCTCCTGGGCTCCTCTTTGTGGACAGGACCTCACAGGTAGGAAGCAAACCCTGAAATATTACTAACAGACAGGAGAAGTTTTCTGTTTAACCTAGATCCAAAGGTAAAGAAAAGCCTTCATGCCAAAGGCTTCCGGTAGATGTGAGTCAGAAATATGTGAGGTACCCCCAAAGCCCAATGACCCCCTCTGCATGGGTGCAGACGGAACAGCCACAAGCAGCCAGGGCGGGCACTAGCTCTGAAGGCAAGTGCAGTGCGGCACATGCAATGCGAAGTGTGAGAATAGCTACAGCTTGACAAATGCTCGCTCTGTTTTCCATCTAAACTCAAACATAAAATTAAAATTTTAGAAATCTGAAAAATGAAAAAAACTTCAACATTACCATCAGTTTCCAAATCATCAGCAGCAACATGATTATAGCCTTAACTACCTCTATTCATAAATAAGAAAATTAGGCATTATGACAAAAAAATCAAAATTATAAAGCAAGGCAAATAAAGCATAAAAGAGAAAATAAAAGGATGAAAAACATGACTATGAAAGAATTAGGCTCGTTCCTTCCTGGCGATGAGCTCCATGAAGACACAGAGCTGCCTGAATTTACTGGGATAAATCAGGAACTTCCCGAGTACAGCCGGCACATATGCAGGCCAAGCAGACGTCCACTAAGGTGTGCAAAGTAGAAAATCATCCTATTTCTGTCTGCGGACAGGCTCCTAGGAGACGGGTGTGTTTACAAGAGCACCAAACCAGAAACTAGTGGGAAAGCAGGACCTAAAGCTGTTTACTCATATCCACACACTTTAATCAAAAGGTGTGCTGCATAATAAAGTGGCAGATACGGTTCAAGTTTTAAAGACGTGAGTAATATTCTGTGTCGAAAAGTACGCCACGACGGATTTAAAGAAAGCTCCCAAGCAGAAGACGTTTTAAAAAGTTGGTGAAATACAACATGCGAGCCGGTATGAACCCAGGTGGGCTCTTTCAGTCTCCTCAGGAACAAATTATCCTCGGGATGTAAAAGTTGTTCCGGAACACAGCAACAAGCAGAGGAAGTGCATGACATTTTATTTATGAAGACACATAAGTCTGCTGTCAAAAGCAG
>PVIC010012420.1:0-39670 GCA_004025085.1 Thryonomys swinderianus
TCCAGAGCCTGCCTGGCAAGCACAAGTTCCCTGGTTCCATCCCCAGTAACCACATACAACATTACCGGGCATGGTGACTCACGCTCACCAGCAGTCAGTACCACATACCACAATGCCAGGCGTGGTGGCTCAAGGCTGTCATCCCAGCACTCGGGAGGCAGAGGCAGGAGGATTGCTGAGTTCGAGGCTTGCCTGGGCTACATAGTGAGCTCAGGGCCAGCATGAACTACAAGGTGAGAGCCTGTCTCAAAAAAAAAAAAAAAGTTACTAAATAGGCCGACTTCTTGTTACCAGGGCGCGACAGCATTTCAAAGTACCAGTGACAGATCCTGTTCTGTAGATGTAACAAAAACACAACCTGTGGCCCATGGAGCTAGCACATTGCTAGAGGAGGTGATTTGCAAGGTCGGAGATGTTTTTCTGATGAGGCTTCTGTCCCAGGATCTCTGCACCTCATCTGAGGAAGTGTCCAATTAGCAAAACATCCAGAAAGCAAACCTGAAAGCAGAGGTAAGAGAACCGGAGTGTTCAATTTGTTCAATGTTGACTTCAAACGTGGGTGAAGCGGAATTCCTTGGAGTGTTGCACGAAGTGGAAAATCTGTCTCAGTAAGTAAATACGAAAGTCTCTTGCTATTAAATTAATTCGAGCATGCCTGGACATATCCTAAAATCAGAACGGTGCGTAGGATGCGCAAGTCCCTTCTGGGAGAAGGTTTATACTTTGGGAGTGATTCAATTCCAGTAGAACCAAAGGAATAAGACAGGCGAGGCGTAAAATCCACCACCAAGGGAGGGATGGACTGAAAGATAACGAGCTGCTGTGGGCGCCCAGGTGTTCAGTAGATGCTGCCACGTTGGCCGGGTAGATAATCACAGGTAATCAGCGCAAGTAAGAGCGACTCTACGGCTGCTGTCCCCGCGGGCCAGCGACGCTGCAGTGGATATAACCCAGTGATTTAAAAGCTAATTTTAGCCAGGTGAGAATCAACGTGGTGCAGTAAACAGGGCAGCAGATTTTCTTTTGTATTTAAGTAATTCCCAGTTAGAGGAGCCTGAGACCAGGGAAGCTATTTGCACCATTAGCTGTACATTGTTCCGGGTCCAACTTGCTCACGAATTTCTATCGTATTCATTCAAAATGCAGATGGCTCCCGAACACATCTGCGCGGGAGAAGCATTCCCTAAAGGGCACCCGACTCCCATGAAAGGATAATACAAATGGAAATGTTTGAAAATACGAGGCCCCTAGAATTCTCCACTCCCCAGGGTGATCATCAGTTTAAAGGAAAACCTAATGCTGTGAGAGGGAGCCAGGAGCCCAAAGCGGGCAGCCATGGGCAGGAGGGTGTGCAGGGCAGACGGACAGCGTGGCCCACCGGCTGGTTACAGCTCAGTGGATACATGAACCCGGGCTCTTGCTCTGGGTGCCAATTTAGGCATTATGTGCCTACTTTTAAACTCTATAGGTAATGAAAGTTGGTGTGTGCGAGTGTGTGTGTCGGGGAGGGGCTAGGAACATAAAATTTGCGGTGGATAGAATTTGGTTTGTGTTCCCATTTCTGCTGTATCCCTCCCTAACCATAGAGATTGATGCCTAAAGTCTCTTTCTTTATTTGGATAATGAAAAGTTGAATAAAATACTTTATATATACAGCATGATCCCGGGCGTGGTGGCTCACGCCTGTCATCCCAGCACTCAGGAGGCAGAGGCAGGAGAATTGCTGAGTTTGAGGCTTGCCTGGGCTACTTTTAAATAGTGAGCTCAGGGCCAGCCTGAACTACAAAACAAGACCCTGTCTCAAAAAAAAAAAGATAAAAAAATACAGCATGATTTCTGAAAAGTGAGAACTTCAAAGTAGTCCTTTTAGAGTTTTGTCTCTCTTTGGTTAATTATGGTGTGTGCGTGCACATGGTGTGTGTGTGTGTGTGTGTGTGTGTGTGTGTGTGAGAGAGAGAGAGAGAGAGAGAGAGAGAGAGAGAGAGAAAGAGACCGACACACAGAGAGAAAAGAAGAGATATGAATTGTAGGAGCAGTAAAGTTTTGTTTGTATTTATTTATTTATTGGTGGTACCGGGGACTGAACTCAGGCCCTTGTGCTTCCAAGGTAGGTGCGATACCACCTAGGCTAAATCCCCAGGTCCTTGTTTGTATTTTTTATTAGTACATGTTTGCAGTACGTCCTTAAGTTCCTTGTAGGTAGCTGATACAGGCATGTAACACATCTTAATTCCTCTCCACCCCTTCCCTTCCCCCTCTCCTCTCTGCCCCATCTGCTGATTTTCTGCTCATTTGTGAAAGTCCTTATTTTGATAAAACTTTATTTTCCCAAATGCTTTTTCTCCCTTTTCCATGTTTGTCTTGCTTTTCTCAATACTTGCTTTGCCATTTCATTTAGTTTTTGTGTGAAGATGTTAATTTGCACATGGACACTAAAGAACCATTTTCTTTGTTCAAGTGCATGTTTTATGGTAAGATATTAGCAAAAATATCATACTTTTAAAAAGTCAATAAGTATTTCTGTCCCATTTACTCCACCCCAGGAAGTAAATGGCAAATTCTGGTAAATATCCTACTCGCCACAAATAATACAGACATATACTCTGTGCCTATGTGTTCTCTACTTAGAGCTCACTTTTTAACATCGATGAGAAATTTTTTTGGAAAACAAACTATTTTACTTCAGAAAATGAATTACTGGACCTCGGGATGTATCCTGAGGTGGGAAGATGGCGATGGTGTTTTGTGATTGATATGCAAATCTCTGGTTGCCAATGAGAACTATTTCCTTGCAACATAATGACATTTCAGCAGGGAAAGTCTGATGGTTTTCTTGTAGCTTGTTTTCTTTAACAAAGTGCCTGTTGCCAAGATTGCGAGGTGTAGCCCTCCCTTGGCCGCAGGAGTTTAATTGATATGAAACAATGATGAGGCCCCAAGAGGCGTGGAGGGTTCAGAGGGATTACAGAGTAACCACAAGGTTTAAAAAAGAGTTTAGAGCTAGAAGGGAGTGTTTTCAGTTTGGCAAAAGTATCCAGTGTTTGATATGCAATTTTTAAATTATATACCAGTGGTTTTCTTAAGAAAACTTCCTTTCGAAAGGAGGTCATAATTTTTAAAAGTATTTCTGGGTCAAGTATGGAAAAGACCCAAGGGGGTCAAGAAAGTACGCAGACCCACAGGGGACTCCAAGCGTTACTTAGGAGGAAACCTGCGAGGCTTCCAAAAGGAAGGGCTTATCAGGCGTGAGCACAGGCACGCGCCGTGCGTGTAGACAGCGATATCGGTGCCTTCGGAGAGGAGGCGCAGATAGCAGAACAAGGGCACGGGAGGCCTGCAAAATACGGCCCTGGGTCACCTGGGCCTCCGGGCCAGCGGTCATCATCAGACTTGTCTGGGGGGCGCAGGGCCCTGGGGCACAGCTCTTATAATGAACCCTAGTACAGAATTAAAGAAAATTGTATACACATACTACTAAGCTTTCGTATGTATTATAAAGTACAAACAAACTAGACATTTTTAGCTACAACTAAATATTTCTAACTATAAACAGAAGTCCTCCTAGCCTCTTCCCGCCATGGAGTGTCCCCTCTTGGTCTCTGTAGAATGAGCGAGGCGCCTCGTGGAGACAGCTGGGACGGGGCTCTCTGCTCACCAGACAGGCTGCACAGTCTCCTGCCAGTTGCCTCCTCACTTCCCCATGGCTCTTGCCCTGCTGGCCCCAGCGGACCCTTCCTAACAGGGGCAGGAGAAGCGCACGGCCCTGTTGCCGGTCTTAGAAAACACGGTACGAAGATGCTCCTGTGACTTATGAGGCGCGCAGCACACGGCTTTGACTATGGCTCTGGTCTTGGGTTGGGTCAAAAATGGCAAAGGGCAAAATAAAAGAAGAAAACACAGTCCATCCGTTATAGATAGATCAAGGGTCATGCATCATACTATTTCTTCTGCCAATTGAAATATTAAAAAACATGCATTTATTGATTCAAATACATATTTATGTTCCAGCCATTGCACACAGGGGGAGGGGGTGGAAAGAGAGAAATGCTACAGGATACGTAGAAATAATTATGTAGTAATTTTGAAATGGTGTGTGAAGTGATTAAAAACTGTACTATTAAGCAAAGAAAAATAAAATGCTATTACAGTTCAAAGCCAGGAGCAATTTTCTCAGCTTATACACTTCAGTTTCCCCACTGTGATCAATTTAAAACTTCCAAGACACTTTTCGTGTACACAGTATGCTTTCTCTCTCCTTTAGAATGAAACCGAGTAAGAGCACGATGAGAAGCGCACAAGTCATAAGCTGCCATCCGGGCAGCTCCCTGCCGCCTCCCCTTGAGCTCCGGGATCGCGGAAGTGCTGGTCCCACCCCCCCCACCCCCACCCCCACCCCCGCACAGTCCTCAGACACTGCGGGACTGGCGACTTCCGAGCAGGAGGAAGGACTGAGCCGCAGCCCCTTGCGTGGAAAACGCTAGCTCGTTCTTGGTACGAAGGGGAAGTCAGAAATTCCACCACACGGGGTGGTGATTTATAAGCAGAAGTTTAATCATGTGGCAAGGCTAATATTAACCTACACAAGCTATTATCATTCAGGCAGAAAAGCCTTCCTTCAAAAGTGTGTTAATGCGAACAGACAGGAATCCCAAGGCACGGAGGCAGGATTTTATTCTTTTCTACTCAATCCAATAAACAAAGAGCATGTTTATCGTTGGATATGTATGTGATTTTTAAAAATCTTTGACATAAGTAGAATACATTCCTATGGTAGTATTTTACAACCCGGATGTAACAGCTACCCCTTAGAGGACGGGATATAGCCCAAGACTCCTAGTGGGCACCTAAAATTGCAGGCCTTGAACTCACTATACAACCCAGGATGGTCTCGAATTCTCAGTGGTGATCCTCCTGTCTCAGCTTTCTGGGGTCTGGGGTTTCAAGTGTTCACCCCCACACCTGCTATATCAACCACTCTTAAAAATGAGACACATTTTGGGGCCAGAGGGTTAGCTCAGTGGTTCCGGCGCCTGCCTCGCAAGCGTAAGGACCTGAGTTTGATCCCCGGTTACCACATATAATGCTGGGCGTGGTGGCTCACGCCTGTAATCCCAGCACTCGGGAGGCAGAGACAGGAGGATTGCTGAGTTCGCGGCAGCTTGCCTGGGCACCATAGTGAGCTCAGGGCCAGCCTGAACTACAAAGCAAGACCCTGTCTCCAAAAAAAAAGCAAAAAAAAAAAAAAAAAGAGATACATTTAATTTTGTATAAAAAGTTAAATATTATCCTACCGAATAGGTAGGATGAAAAACTGTAGCTACATAGAGGAATTGCATTTTAAAAGTCTGAGAAGCACTTTGCTATGGGCATTTGGATTCAACTGCCTGTTTGATGTATAAGCAGTACTATCTCCTGCCACGCTAGCGACCATGAGGAGTGTGATAGGACACGCTAACAGGGCCCAGCATGTTAACAGAGTAGTGCTGCATGTATAATCTTGTTTTTTTTTTTTAATTGGTGCTGTGGGAGTAGAGATTAAGCCCCGAGCCTTTCCACTGGGTTTCTGGAGACCGGGTCACGCTAAGTCTCTGTGTCGCCCAGACTGGCTCAAACTTTCCACCCTTCTGCCTGGCCGCCCAGAGTGCGGGGACTCCAGGCCTGTGGCCCTCCGCCACGCACCGTTATTCTGACACCAGCAGGCTTTGAAAACTCCTCGAAGGCACGGAGTTGAGTCTCAGGAGACCGAAGAGCAGATGTCTGGCTAAGAGCTCACACTCTAGAGCAGGGCTGGTCGGTTTTGCACCGGGCTGTACCTCTTCCCAGCGGAGTGACCTGGAGAAAAAACCGATGTATCTCTACCTCACCTCTTGTCCTGGCTGAAAAGCAGGCCAGTGTGGTCCGGTCGGAATGGTGTAGGTGCATTAACAGTGTTCAGTGAGTTATTTTTACAGTGTGAAAACTCAAAAAAAGTTAACTGAATGTGAGGGTTTTTTTCATCCAAGTTGGAGAAACAGGAAAGCCAATGTGTTATCTTCAAATGGAAGTATGTTGTAACAACTCTACTACGTCCTCAACAACCACAAGGAGAAGCATATCAGAACGGGAGCCGGCATCCTCTGAACAATCCCTCTCTTCGTAATATTCTGGAGCTGGAATTTTCCCTCCAGTTCAAAAAATAAAGCAAGTGAGATTCGTAGAACTTAATTTGCTCAGGGTGATTCAGAAAATAAATTTGGGAAGCAGAATATTAACTCAGATCTGTCGCATCCCAGCACTGATCCCCTCCTCAGGCTCTGTGCTCCTCTCTGAGAGCAGGACTCCGCGCTGAGTAGCTGCCGAGGGGCCAGGTGAGGCGCGGACTCTCGACGGCAGCGGCCTCCTCGGCCTCCGCGGCCCACGTCTGTCGCCCGGGCCGGAGGTGAACGCGCCCCGGGGCACGCGCGGACTCCCCAAGCTGGGCTCTCGGCTGGGGCGCGGCGCTGTGCCCACACCGCTGGAGCAGGACACAGGCCAGAGGGCGGCAGGGCCAGGGCGAGGGGCCTTTGCCTGTCAGGATGGAGGTTTGGATCCAAAGTCTTTAAAGAGAAACGGCTGACAGCCCGGGGGTGGGGGCAGCGGGAGGCCTGCGGAGAACCTCTGCCTTGCGCCGGATAATCGCTCAACTCGTTTAATGCCCTCTGGACGGAGCTTGTGCCACTGCCTTCCTATGGCCTCCCTGGCCCTCAGCACCGCCCCTTTTCCCTGCTCTCGGTCTACCCGGCGCCACAGGCCGCGACACGCGCCTGGCCCGACTCCGCTGTTTGTTTTCCTCGGCTGGGACGCTCGAGCCACAGGCTTTGCTCTTCCAGGGAGCGCCCAGCTCAGGGACTGTGTCCACGTAGTTTCCTCTGCCTGGAACGTTCTTACAGCAGATTTTTCTTCAGAATATATCTTTTTTCATATTCTCCATCTCACTGCTGTTTTATTTTCTTCATACTCATGTTGGAAGTGTATTTGTTTATTTCTGTAATACTGGGGATTGAACCCAGGGACATTCCACCCCCGAGCTGTACCCTCAACCCTTTTAATATATTTTTAAATTATTTATTTATTTATTTATTTTTGGTGGTACTGGGGATAGCACCCATAACCTTGTGCGGCACCACTGAGAAAAATCCCTGGCCCTTAATATTTTCTTTGAGACAAGATCTCCCTAAGTTGCCTAGACTGACCTCGATCTTGTGATCTTCCTTTCTCAGTCTCCTGAGTAGCTAGGATTACAGGCATGTGCCGCCGAGGCTGGCAGAAATGATTCATTCGTTCACTATATGCGATGCTTGTCCTCTAGTGGGCGCTGGCTGTGCAGAGACCACCTTTACCTGGCTCACAGCTGCAGCTGCTGTGCTGTGCCTAGAACAACTGGCAGCAAATTTACTAAATGATTCATGATGTTTTGTCCCTGTAGTTCATAAAACTATCAAGCATTTAAGAGGAGCTCAGGAAAAAACATACAATGGCAAAAACAGTGTTTGTTAAGCTTGACGGGTTGACTCCATGCTGAATCCTTTACATAGGTCATGAAATCCTCACTGCAACTCCATGAGACAGGTGTCATTTTGCTCCTAGTTTTACAGATGCGAAGCTGAATCTTAGTAAGCTCAAATGATTTCCTCAAGGTCACAAAGACACCAAATTAACCGACGTGCAAAGCCAGTCTACCTTTAATGCTATTTTTAACTGACTGGTTACTGTAAAGCAAAATTGCTGTTACCTCCATTTGAATCAATACAACTTTATGATTTCCGAGAGATTTAGGTAGATAGCTTCTCTGTGTGTCCTGGGCCTCAGGCTAGGTAGAGGGCACTGGGAAGCTAGGGTCTAGCTGTAAGTATTGTGAACCACTTTCGAGCTTAGCAACTAGCTCAGTTTAATAACAAAAACAAGATCCGAGACCACGGTAGAATGTGCCACTCCTTGACCCAAATATTCCTCATTCTTCTCACCAAAAACTTTTAAGTACCTGGAGTACCCTCCCCCTTAAATTATTCCCTCAAACCTTGTCCAAGTGTTTAGTTTTGTATCTGTTACTTAGGATTCTGCGTCGCATTGTCTTGGAAGAACCAAGTAGCCATCAATTCCTTGAATGTCACACAGGGACAAGTGACTTATATGTATTGAATTCTTACAACAACCCTGAGGGGGTCTCATTATTGTTATCTTACAAACAAGTGGTCAATAGCACACTGGGGCAGTGGGTTACAAATGGATGATAAAACGGTATCTGGTAAGAATGTGAGATCATACCCACTAAACTACTAGTGATTATTTGTAACCGTGGAAACTGATAAGGTCCTGGGAACAGACCTGTGGAACCTAGGATTGTAAATCAGTATGTTACCTTCCCGTTTCTATATAACTGTTGCAAAACTGGAATATGGTGAAGGGAGCCGAGAGACTTGGAGTTAGAAGGTCGAGCTGTGCTTTGTTAGGGAAATTTGTAGACTTAACTTTTATGACTTTCCCTCATCTGGGATAGAAGGTCAGTGACCCCTCCTCTGAGATAGGTCAGGGAGCACAGCAGCACCTGGTATAGTGAAAGTTTAAAAAACCTGTACATACAGAGATAACTGGGAAATTGCCTGTCCTCCTCACACTGATCTGTTACAGGAGGTTTGTTGCCTGAAAATGGATCAAAGGAAAACAGCAGAGCATTCCATCCCGGTTGCTAAGGGGTCGTTTGAGATGCGGACAATCCCCCAATAGTAAAAGACAGGTACAATCCCACCCTTGTTGTAACCAATCATGTCCCTGTGCGTGTGTGACCTAAGATTGTCTACAAAAACTGTGTGCTGCAAGGGGATGGTCACCAGCTTGCTATGGTGCACCGCCTCTGCATGCAGTGGAATAATAAAGTGCCTTTGTTAATTAAAAAAAAAAGAATGTGAGATCATGAATAAATACTAGGACAGAAGGATGTCTGTGCAAAGAAACTTACTCTTGATCTCCCTAAGTATTTAACACAGTAATTGTGATGAATATAGGAAAAGTTGGGTTTCTAGATATTCTATGTTTATAAATTTATAAATAGGCAATAAATAAAATTTCTAAATATTCAATAAATTACATATATTTCACTTTGTAAAATACATGAATGGTATCAATCGTTTTTGGGAAAATGCAAATATATTCCCATTTTATTTTATATTTTACCAAGATTAATATGTAAGAAGCTCTTCTGTTGTTATAATTGGGGCACAGATGTAAAGATTTTTTATATTTTCCTGATTCTATATCTATCATCTTTCCCCACCTGCCTCAGGGCAGAGAAAACTATCTTTCTTCAAGGATTACCAATTTTTAAATTTAGAATGATTTTTAAACGAACCAGTCCTTTCTGTTAAAAGAAACACAGGAACATGCTAAGTAACATTTTTAAAAAATATAATGTTAGTCTCTGGTAGCCAATAAAGAAGCCTTGAGTAAGGCCTTCAGCAAAATAAAGTCGCGATTGTTCTACAAGAAGGCACAAAGCCATCTCCTCAGAAAAAGAATACCAGGGGGATGAATGTAATACCTCAGAGGGAAAGAAGCATACAGGAACATCTGGATCTCTTTCCAATACTTAAAAGCCAGCCACTTCCTGCCATGCAGCGTGTGACACTGTCCCTCGCAGCACTCTGCTCATGGCACAGCAGCAGTGGTACGAGAGGAAACCCACCATCAGGTCTACTGGTCAGCTGGAGTTCGGCGGTGCTGGAAGTTCGAGAGCTGTTTTATAATCAAAATGTGCTCATATCTCACACGGGTTAGTAAAATCACAAAGGACCCTACAAGAAATCAGAGAGCTGGAGATTCCGATGGCTATGGAGTATCTTTAGAGACCTCTTTAGTCTCAGAAGTTGTGCTCAGGCCTGGCCTTTATTGACCTGTGCACAGCAACAAGTGACGTGTCATGGCAGTGAGAGCGCTCCTCCTCCTGACTTTCCTAGAAAACCATTCCAAAGAATTTAACGAGAGGACATTCGCTTAGTTAGTTATTGCAGTACTGCGGAGGGAACCCAGAGCCTTACCTGACTGAGCTACTTCCCCAGGCATTTTTGCTTTCTATTTGGAAATAGGCTCATACTAAGTTGCCTAAGCTGAGCTGGAATGTGTGGTCCTCCTGCCTTAGCCCCTTTATAATTTTAGTACATGTTCTAAAGTTAAGCAAAGAAGCCCAATAATTTCCCTAGGTCCTAAGTGAGACTGTGGAGGAACAGAGCACAAACAGGACATTTTTCCTGCCTGTGAACTGTGTTCCATGATGTTCTTAGGAGTCTAAAAAGTTCAATAGGGTTGTTTGGCCTAAAAATTCCCTTCGATGCCAACCAAAAGACCCGCGGAGTCAGAAGTGCACGATTCTCAGGAGTCTTAGAATAACGACAACCTAAACATGAAACCTATTTGTGTGGGATGGACTAAAATAAATAGTAAATAATGATTTTTAGATGGCAAAAATTTACTTATCCTTTTACTTACAGATTTTTAATTATAAGTAATGTGATATTAAGGATAATATAATCATGAAAACTACATCCTGCTCAGTTTTAACTCTAACACTACACCTTCAAAGACTAGAGAGACCGTGGAGCAATCTGCCTCTGAGCCACCGTGGCAAAGCCCTGGGTAGGAAATGAGTTTTCTCTCCTTGGACAGAGCCTGACTTCTTCCTCCAAGACACGATGAACACTGGAGCTTCCGGTCCATGAATTTCAAGTATCCTTGACAATATTCTCTCTTAAAACCAGAAGTGGGTAGGCTGGAGATTTGGCTGAGGGGCGGTCCCCTCAGGTGCTCCTACTTGAGCACCTGCCTCAGAACTGCAAGGTCCCAGGTTCGATCCTGGTAACCATATACAACAATACCAGGTATAGGGCTCATGCCTGTCATCCCAGCACTCGGGAGGCAGAGGCAGGAGGATTGCTGAGTTCGAGGCTTGCCTGGGCTACACAGTGAGCTCAGGGCCAGCCTGAACTACAAAGCGAGACCCTGTCTCAAAAAACAAACAAAAGCCCCAGAAGTGGGTAAATAAATGCAATAAGATAATACCATTTGAATCAATACAATCAAAAGAGTGTATGTTTATGAAGAAAAGAACCACTAAGGCCTTAGGGCCCATGAAAGTTTTAAAGGGCTGGGGCTGGAAAATCATACATTCCAGCTCAGCTTGAGCGATTTAGCATAATCTTGTATCAAAATAAAAAATGAAAACTAATCCTGTCTCAGAATAGAGAACACAAACGCTTGGGGATGTAGCTCAGTGGTCCCGTCCCCGGTTCTGAAATAACTGACCGAATAAATAAACAAATGTCCTGTTCATTAAGTTATTTGGAGTGGTTTTCTAGGGGTGTCGGAAATTTCTTTCGCCAGCCAGGGAAAGTTCTAACCTCACTTCATCGGAAGACATTCTTTTACCTGATTCTTAGAAAAGTGATTTTTGAGGTTTTGGTTGTTTAAAACCCACAGATACTCCACCAGGAAGCTCCCTCCCCTAAGTCAGTTTTGAGAGGCCGGAGGCAGAGGCGCAGAAGCCCTTCCCGCAGCCCCGGCGGCCGAAGGCTCTTCGCGCGCCCTTGAGCGCCGTGTCCCGCGGCGTCCGGCAGAGGGCGCGCGCTCCCGGGCCTCGAGCGCCGCGCTGTACCCCTATTTGCCCCAAGGTCAAAGCTCTCACCGCGGGCTGCGCGCCCCGGGTCGGGACGGCGGAGCCCTGCCCGCGGGCTGGCGGCCGGCGCGGGGGCGGGGAGGCCGGGGATGCCCTCTCAAGGCGCCCGCGGAGGCCCCCGGGGGAGGGGAGCGCGCAGCCCGCAGCGGGCGCCGCGGGCCGACGCCGCCGCCCCGGGACCGAGCCCGGCGCGCCCAGAGCCCGGCGCCTCCCCCGCCTGGGCACCTCCGCCCGCCGGGCCGCGGGTCCCCTCCCTCGGGCCGCCCCAGCCGGTGGCGGAGCCTATAAGAGCCGCCGCGGCGCGACCCGCGGACACTCGCGCTGCGGGCTCGGAGCTGCGGCCGCCGGGGCGCCGACCCTCCCCCGCCGCGACCGCCCGCCGCCATGGCGCATCACTGGGGGTACGGCGCGCACAACGGTGAGTGCGGCGCCCGCGGCGCGGCCCGGCCGGACCCCAGGGCGGGCTCCGCCGCGCCCGGCTCTGTCGGGGTCCCCGCGGGCCGGCGGGAGCTGCGGGGAGCGCGGGGGTCCGGGCGGAGACTCTGGCCGCCTGCCCCAGCATCCTCAGTCCGCACCACCTGTGGCCGAGGGTCCCGGCGCGACTCTCGGGGTGTCTGCTCCGACGCACCCCTCCGATGACTGAATTTTTCCTTCGTTTCCCAATTAATAATGTCCGAGGATCAGACGCCCTGAGAACCGGCCTTCATCACCGTCCCGTTTCTGGAGCCGGCGAAGGAAGAGGAGATGCCTTTGGCGGGTCGGGGAGCCCGGCTCTGGGGAGGGGGGTCCACACAGCTCGGCTGCGGAGACTGAAGGGGCGTCTTTTGGGGGCTTCCGGGGGCTCCGTACCTGCACGCACGCCTTACATGGGTTTGTCTCCCCCACACCCCTGACGCTGACGTCTGCCCGATTTCAGTTGCTGAATTTACGCTTAAAAGACCAAAAAAAAAAAAAAATAGTGATGTAACACTCACTACTCATCCTAAGAACTTTGCACCTATCCATTCTATTCTCAAAAACAGCATCTATGTGGTAAGTTTGTGATATTATTACCCCATATTACAAATGGGGAAACTGAGGCACAGGTGGTCTTCCCCAGTGATTTCTCCTTCTCTGGTTCCCTCAGAATCGGAGCTCCAAAATCACAGCCCTTTTTCGGGGTTCAGGAGGTCCCCTTGCCGCGGAGGCTTCACAGGTGTCTTGTCGCCCTCAGGCCCTCAGCACTGGCACAAGGACTTTCCCATCGCCAATGGAGAGCGCCAGTCCCCTGTCGACATCAGCACCAGCGCAGTCAAGTACGACTCCGCCCTGAAGCCTCTGTCCCTTTGCTACGACCAGCCGGCCTCTCGGAGGATCGTCAACAATGGCCACTCTTTCAACGTGGAGTTTGATGACTCCCCAAACAAAGCAGGTCAGTGTTTAAAAAATAAATCGCACCTTTTTGGCGCCCCCGTCTTCCAGCTTAAGGGAGGAAACCGGGAGCGTAGGAAACTCCTGAACACTGCAGTTTGTCTCAGACTGTCAAAAGCCAGGCTGGCTGTCTTCATTAGATCACGATTGGGGCTTTTTCTCCCTTGTGACAAGCCTGGGTTTCACGAAGGGCGTTGGAGATCCGTGCGATGGCTGTGAAAAGTCACAAGAGGTGAGGTCCCCGGACAACACAGATGAGCCAGAATCAAATTTGCAGAAATTGGAATGATAAGACTGTAAAATGTGTTTTCTGGACTTAATGCCTGTTAGAAATTATATCTCCGCGTGTTATTGCCAAGGTAGCCATCCATGGAAAGAGTGAGGAAAACTCTCAGTTCAAAATAATCTACCTTCTTGGAAAACATTGTATTCAGGACCGTTTCTGGGCATTGGGCCATGGTGATAAAGATGGCAGCGTATTTTGGTATCTACTCGGTAACTCACGGCACAGACAAAGGCGCTCGCGGTGGGGTATGTGCCTGGCTCGCGGCCGACAGGGCCGATCCCCGCACATTATTTTATCAGGGCTGTTGACAGGGTGCCCACCGAGTACTTCTAACTTATTAGGAAACAGGAGAAGAGTCTCATTTAGACACAGAAGCTGCCCTTTCCGCTCCCTGATTGATTTCATCGCCAGTGCCCTATTTCTCAGTGACCTTTCCTCTGTAGGTCACTGAGAAAAATGTGCTGCCAGCCCACGGTGCCCGGGGGTAGCGTGGGGTGGGGGAGTGTGAGAGCAAAGTGAGAGACGACAGAGGGACGTTCGGTCGACAGACGACGTCCTGTCGAAGTTCGGAGTCACGGCACGGGCTGCTGATGTGTAACAGGCAGTGAGACCCATTGGAGTCGGGTCGACTCTTAGGAGCTGGACATTATATTCATTTCAGTTTTGAAGAGGAATTCTCTTTTTAAAATTTTTCGACTTTGGCTGAAACAAGGATTCAGGAAGAGAGTTTAATAACTGCTGTACCCACACTTTAAATGGAGATTATCTGTGAAATGTTTTCAACCTGCCTGTTCTGTGTACAGACTTCCTTAGTACACATGGACACACGCACACACACAAATATGTAGAGCTACATTGGGTAGTCGCTTCTCGGCCTTTTGGCTAAGATCAAGTGTAGAGCTACATTGGGTGGCATTACTATGGTTACAATCAGGTAGGGGATCACGTCGAAGACCTTTTTTTCAATGATTTAGCTTACAATGCTTTACCAAGTATTTCTCCCATTCTAAACAAACAATGTTCAAATGATTAAACATAACACAATTCCTTTGCTTTAAAGAACTATATGATGCATTTATCATAATGGTCTCAAAATATTGTATGTACATAAAAGATCCTCTAAAATTTCATGTTTAGTCATCCAAAAACCAAAGAAATGATCTATGTTAGTCCATAGCTCTCAGATTCTTTAAGAGCCAGAGAAGGGCCAGCGAGGTAGCTCAGTAGTGCCGTCGCCTGCCTGCCAAGTGGAAAGTCCTCAGTTCAATCCCTGGTTCTGGAAAAAAACAAAATCCAGAATGAAATTATTATCATCAATGGATGTTATGCTCAGCTAATTATTTACTTTATTGGAGGTTACATAGAAATTTAGAAATGGACGTTCCAAGTGTGTTTTTTTTTAAAGAACAATGAGTAGACGAATGGAAACATGATATAATTCCCTCAATAGTAGTTTCTACAAAGGTGACTGTGAAATGAATTGTTCAGTATCATATATTAATGGAAAGTTGGATTCAGCCTTTAGCCTGGTGGCTGCAAGCCTCTGTTCAGAACAGACAGACCTGAATTTACCTGTGAGCTTTGCCACTAATGAGGATTCCTTTGTAATTTTGCCAATATCTCTTTTGGTTATTTTGTTTAGACAAAAATGCAGAGTATACTACAATATTGATATAAAGTAAATTAAAAATCTAGTGATACTATGTGGAAAAATAACCTTGAGGCTTTTTCTTAAAGATTTTTAGATTCTCAAAGTGAGAGCAAATGGTAGATTCTGTGGTCAACCCAACTAAATAAACACAAAGAAACAGAAAGTTCTGGAGTTTAGATAATTTGCTAAGGCTTCTCCTAGTTCACTGGAAGGATCAAAGGGCAGTCACATAACAAATAAAATTGAATCAGAGTCTTTGGGTGGTATCCACAGTAACACTCAGTGCATGTAGACCACGTTTACAAATATACACTTAACTCCAAAAATAACTCATTGTTTTGGTCACTTAATGACCCTTTGTTCAGTTATTTTTTGATATTATCATTTCAAGATATTCTTTTCCTCTTATTTTCTGCATTTTTTGTGCTTCAGTTCTTTTACTCTTTTTCTTCCTCAGTGAGATTTCAGCTTTCTAGAACTTCTCATAAATTCAGATTTCCCATTATGCCCTAAATATTATCTTATGTCCAAACATAAGTAGTCGGTGTCAAGAACTAAGCTGCTTGAGTTTATTGCTATTTAAGCTAGACATAATTCTTTAATGGGCTTTAACTAGGAGTTTGGTTTAAAGTTTTCATCAGTTTTCCTAAATTCCTTTATAAAAAACCACTTTAATGAAAAATCACTAAGCCTTTTACATATTTTTAAATTATTAAAAAATAATTCCCTGCTTGAGATGTCTGTTTTCCAACTTTATCTGGTAGAAAATAATAATAGTCAAATTATTAACTCCTACTAACTTTTATTAATGAGTTTAAAACTCCCCTGCTTTATCACAAATTTAGGGACAGGAGAACCTGGATGACTGGATTATCTCAGACAGAATTGTCATTTCTGGTTTAATACATATTGGAATTATTTTAATGTTTATGTTATTTAAAAAAAAAGAAAGAAGGAAACAGAATGCATTTGATTGTGTTCCTTTCAAACAGACCATGGTTCGTATGCCATAATAAGTCTTTGTACCTGGATTCTGGTGGACTTTTCAAGGGATTTTCTTTGGAAGATGCAGAATTCTCTAGCAGTTACAAATGGAGAGGAAGGAAGAGTGACAACAAACAAAAGACCTTTGCACATGACATAAGCAGACCCCTAAATAGTTGGACAACTGTCCAAAGCTTTAGCTAATTATGTTCATGTTGAAAGTGTCAGTTTTACTCCTGTGTAACTGCTGTGTAGCTTAAGTGAACACTCTGTTTCCTAACTTGTGACTTTGTTTACTGTAGGGAAAGTGACAGCTAAACATCTTTGCTGAAATTAGATGGAATGTACGCCTTTCCCTCCCACCTCTGAACTGTTCTCTGTTGACACCAAGCCCTAGAATGAGTGACATGACCGCTCTCAGGAAACAAAGCTCATGATCTCATCAGTAGTGAAAATAGTCAGGTGGTGTCTAAAAATCTGCAAGACGGTCATGGGGAAGACTGTTTAGTTCCTAGAAATGCCGTATTTCCCCCTGTGGAATTATTCATTTGCTTCCTTACTAGGAAACTGCTTAGATTTTAATTAAACTAAGGACAATTGATAGTAGTATACTATTTTGGATTTTAAGAGACTATTGACATACACCAAAGTGTCTTGTTTGTTACTCAGGTGTGTCTTACTTACATAGTGATAGTAATGATTAAAAAGAATAATACTCAAAAATACTAAATTTTCAGTTTTATGTCATGTGGATAGTCTGATATTTCAATATTACTGAATCCCCTATTGTCAACAAAAACCAAACATTTTTAATAATTTTTCTTAGTAATAATGTCCAAAGGTAGATTATGCTATAATGTTGTACTTGATTCTTACATTGTGTTTCATATATAATGTAGTTAGCTGATGCCAGATCATGAAAGGTAAAACTGGCTGGATCTCTTGAATTTGAACTTAATTTAAATTTAGAGGGTCTGGAAGTAAATTACAGTGCAAAGTCCATTTGTGTTTGTGCATCCTTTGTGGAACTCAATTCACAAAAATCGTCTATTCCAGATCAACTAATTGATTCATTGCTTTTTGTGCTTGTTACAGGCCACTTTCTAAACTGTTGTAGCTTAATGTACAATCTATTTTTCTAAGGAAAAAATAGTTTTTAAAAGCAGCAGAAATTTCTCTCTACATTTTTTTCTCTGTAAGATGCAGCCACTCTGCAGAGTCCATGGCCTTACGGAGTCTATGGCTTTCTGTATCATTAGGATATGATTTTAAAGTCTACAAGACAGAGATAATAATGGTGAGCTTTGTTTTCTCAAAACTTAAAATCTTGGTATGATTAAGTATAAGGGAAAAGGAGATACATTTACCAAAATCAAGGCTAATTTTATAAAGATTACTTATTTTAAATGCTTAATAAAGTTTTATTTATATATTTTTTCAGAGGATGGAGTTAATGTTACAAATGACGCTTGTTTTTTATGATCAGCCAGTGAGTTGCTACCTTTAAAGTCTTATTATACAGAAATTTACTCAGTATCACTATTTTATAAACCTGTATTCTTTTCTTTTTCTTTAGTTTATTGGTACATTTTTAAGTGCACATTATTACAAAAAAATAAAAAAGGAAATTCCACATTTCTGAAAACCTGAGTCTTAGGGGGTAAGATATTTTTACCTGAAAAAAAATAATAGCTGATTTTACATAAGAATAGATGTGATTTTTTGCCAGTACATCCAGCTTCATATGCATATATATATATATATATATATATATATATATATATATATTTTTTTTTTTTTTTTTTTTTTGAGACAGGATCTTGCTTTGTAGTTCAGGCTGGTCCTGAGCTCACTATGTAGCCCAGGCAAGCCTCAAACTCAACAATCCTCCTGCCTCTGCCTCCCGAGTGCTGGGATGACAGGCGTGAGCCACCATGCCCAGCACTGTGGTATGTGGCATTGATTGCTGGCGGGCGTGAGTCACCACGCCCAGCATTGTATGTGGTTACCGGGGATCGAACTCAGGACCTTGCGTGTTAGGCGCCGGAATCACTGAGCTAAATCTCCGGCACTGCAGATCTGTAATATTACCCACTCTATGATTCCTTCTTTCTAGTTTCATTCTTCCAGTTTTCTCCGAGCTGGCAGGCAGAAGTGGTACCAGGAGACAGAGAGGCCAATCTGCCCAAGTATCGCGTACTCGCTTCATCTTTGAATAGATGCACGAGCGTTGCTCCATCTAAGCATATTTGTTTGAAGAGGACAAAAGCTTCATTATATACACACTCTCTTCTTGTCTTGAAAAGCCAAAGTTAATTTGAGCTCATTCTTTTATGAAATTATAAACCAAGGCTGATAAAATACATTTTAAGTAACATTTGTTTTAATTGCAGTACTAGAGAAACAAAACAGTGAAATGATAGTACTTTGAAAAGATTTTAACTAAACTGGTTAAATCCCATTAATACATGCAAGTTAGGCCAAAACATGTTTTTTTTTTTTTTTTTTTTTTGAGACAGGGTCTCACTTTGTAGTTCAGGCTAGCTCTGAGCCTCGAACTCAGTAATCCTCCTGTCTCTGCCTCTTGAGTGTTGGGATGACAGGCGAGAGAGCCACCACACTCGGCTTTTTGTTTTTTTTTAGCAGTCATTTCTCACTATTGTGATCTGTTGAATACACAACTTATTAATTATCTACAGATAGATATAATTGAAGATTAAGATTTCTAGTACTGATTTTGTTGAATAAAGTTAAATTAGTGTCAGGATAGTGAAACTTCAGTACAATTATTAAAGTTAGAACTTTAAGTCCCTGGAAATAACAGAGCACTATACACCTTATACAGTAGATGGTAGCTCAATTATTAGTGAAGAAAGACATAATCCAATGTATCCATTTTACAGATGAGGAAACTCAGAGTTCAACTAAATCTTAAGAGGACAAAGCCAATTCATAACAGTATAAGGATAATTCAAATCAGTGAAACACTTACTACTTTACAGTTTCTGGGATGTCAGAACTGATGTCAGGGGTTAGCAAAGCAAGCTATGGTACAGGCTCCAGCCATGGTGGAAGCATGGTGCTCATGGTGGGAGTGTGTGAAGCAGGCCAGTGGTTCTCAGATAGCTGCCTAGAATCTTCTCAGCATTCACAGAGGGATTGTTAGTTGTATTTAAATGTCTTCTGATTGGACTTAGGCCTATGACTCTAAAATGAACCCTCAAGAGAGGTACTCCTTTGCTCCTCAGCAAACAAAAATAGGAAAAGCCACTATCCTTCAGCCAGTGCATGTGAGAAAAAAACACCCATTGATAGGATTTTCTTGAGCATATATAATAACCTTGAATCTGTATTTGACTTTTACAGAAAGGAAGTGTAGCTATTGTATATTTAGTGCTATAAACCACGTGTAAAGAGGTATTATTTAGCACTGTGTCTTATGAACCTACATATGTATATGCATGTACATGTGTATATTACACAGATATATTACATATATGCACTTTAATTTTAGAACTGAAAGATGGACCCCTGAATGGCACATATAGACTGGTTCAGTTTCACTTTCACTGGGGCTCATCCGACGGGCAAGGTTCTGAGCACACTGTGGATAAAGTGAAATATGCTGCAGAGGTAAGAGACTCTTCTTTACAAAGAGAAATACTTGCCAGTCACTGGTTATTGTTAATTTCAAAGGTTTAGTCTTGTAAATTTAACTCACATAAAGGAACCCACTTCTTTTCTGAAGGATCTTCACATTTTCTTCTCCTTCTTCTTCTCCTTCTCCTTCTTCTCTTTCTTCTTCTTCTTTTTCTCCTCTTCTCCTCCTTCTTTTTTTTTGAGGCAGGGTCTCGTTTTGTAGTTCAGGCTGGCCCTGAGATCACTATGTAGCCCAGGCAAGCTTTGAACTCAGCAGTCCTCCTGCCTCTGCCTCCCGAGTGCTAGGATTACAGGGGTGAGCCACCATGCCCAGCACTGTGGTACTGATTGCTGGTGGGCGTGAGTCACCACGCCCAGTATTATTGTATGTGGTTATGGCGGATTGAACCAGGGACCTTGTGCTTGCTAGGCAGGCGCTGGAACCAGCCCTTCACATTTAGTTCTTAAAAGCTTTACTTGTACAATTGCAGTTAAGGTTGTAAAACTTCCTCTAATGTCTCCAAGGACATCATTTGTAAAAAGCAAGTGAACTCAAATGAGAGGAATTTATTTTAATATAAATTTAGATATAAAATACATCCCTTCCTTCAAAATTCCACATTTCTTGGTCTTCGTGTTGTTGATGAAATCACTTGTTAGTCTACCAAGTAATGGATTATTTGAAAAATTATCCATACTTGAACATTTTTAAGTGTCTGTTAGCTGTAGAGAAAAGATCATTGGGAAAGATTTCTTGGCTTTTAATATGTAAGTCACTCATTGTGATTTTTGTCTCCCATGTTTTTAGCTGCACTTGGTTCACTGGAACAGCAAATACGGGGATTTTGGAAAAGCGGCACAACACCCTGATGGGCTGGCTGTTTTGGGTGTATTTTTAAAGGTTAGTTGATGGCCCAATTCCTGGCTTCCTGTTTTCAAGAAAGACTGACTAGATAGAACATTCGTAACAGAAAGGACATTCTTCTGCAAAGGACTTGAGGAAATGCCTTCCACTCTGAGATATGTTCAGGTTTACTTCTTCCTTCATCTCTCCGTATCTTCCTTCTGGAAGTCAGGAAGGCGGTTCAGGAGGCAGTGTGATTAGATGCTGTTTTACATAAGGTGTAAAGAAGTATCTTTGAATGACTAGTAGGTGTTTTTTTTGTTGTTTTGTTTTGAGACAGGGTCTCACTTTGTAGTTCAGGCTGGCCCTGAGCTCACTATGTAGCCCAGGCAAGCCTCGAACTCAGCAATCCTCCTGCCTCTGCCTCCCAAGTGCTGGGATGACAGCCTTGAGCCACCATGCCTGGCACTGTGGTATGTGGTATTGATTGCTGGTGGGCCTGAGTCACCATGTCCAGCATTGTATGTGGTTACTGGATCAAACTCAGGACCTTGTGCTTGCAAGGCAGGCGCTGGAACCACTGAGCTAAATCTCTGGCCCCAGGTGTTTTTTTTTTTTTTTAAACTTAATCCGAAGCCAAGGTCTCTAAGGTATTGTTTTATGATTGACAGTGCTAAAGAACATGAGGTTCTGGAGGGATCAAGGACAGTGGCTCAGTTCCAGGGAATTTCAGGCAGCAGCAGGACCTCCCTCCTAGGTCGAGCTGTCCTCTAGCCAGAGGAGAGGGTGGGGTGGTCTGGGCTGGGGACTCCTGAGCCTTGACATCATGTGTTAAGGTGGAAAGTACTGGTACAAATGAAGACGGCCCGAGGTGATGAATCTGATCAGGATACGACCCTGATAAACCACAGAACAGAGGCTGCTACGGCATCATCGGGAAGAGTCTGATACAGAGATTGAAAGGGAATATGAGAGTCAGGGTCTGTTAGGAGGGCTGGGGGCATACAAGACAAAGGAGGAGAGAAGTTTTAAAAGGAGTTCATGTAAGAGAGTTAAATCTTACAAGAAGCCAGAGAGAGCATGTTCTTGAAAAGCAAGCTTTACTTTGGCATTCAGAGTCACTGGGGACATTTGAAAAGAAAGTTTTAGAAGAACTACACAGGCTGAAGCAGAGGCAGGTTCTGTGATGGTAGGGGTGCCTATAGTATCAATATCTTCAAGGTAAGTACTGGTAAATTTTGCTTCACTTTGTAGAAGAAATTTTATGACTGTGCTACCCAAATCAGAACTGGCATATAGCATCTTGCTTATTGAATTTTGTCTTTTTTGTTTTTGTACAGATTGGTAGTGCTAACCCAGGCCTTCAGAAAGTCCTTGATATGCTAGATTCCATTAAAACAAAGGTAAAGTTTAATTTTCTGCCACTTCATTAGGATACTTATTTTTAATATTCCATTGTTTTAGAAATTTCCTTTGATCAAAATGAATGGTCTTATTGACATGTAGGGCTTGGATGAAAAGCTAAAAAGGATGAAATTGAGCTCATAAGTTTAATTCATTTTTCCTTCTCCAAAAGTTGAGCCTAATTCTAGTATGACTCTTAAGTCTTGTGGTTGTTTAGTCTTGCTTTGTATGCTTGAAAGGAAAGAGTAGAGGGAGGGAAAAGAGGAAGAAGGGAAAGGGGATTAAAAAAAAGGAATTAAATTGTGTTATGTACATGTAGAAACTCTACAAAAAGAATGCAAACATTATGTAATGTTATTGCAAACACGTACTGATAAAAAATAAGAATTTGAGAATCTTATAATGGCATGGAAGCTAAAAGATTATCTGCTCAAAAATTCACAGAGCATTGACTTGTAGAATGCTCATTATGTACCAGTCACTTTGCTAATGCAGGAGATACAGTAGTGAACAAGGTAAAGAAAACTCAGCGTCATGGAGATTGTTGTTATGAGACTTCTTTGAACTCGTTCATCCTGTGTTTAAATCCTCTGTATGGCAGAGCTGTGTGACAGTCAATAAGCATCTGCTTACATGCTATAGTCACTTCCAGGGTTGTCCTCACTAGTGACAGCCCTGGCTCCAAAAAGCTCATCCTGCAATTGAAACAGCATCTGTCTTTCACAATCCCCATCTTCTCCTCCTGGCTTGAGCCCCTTGAGTCCTGTATGTCCAATCCCTCTGCCTCGTGACCTACTGTCTCTCTCACAGCCTTTCACCTACTGCTCCCAGCCTGATTATCTCTGGCTGCTCTTAATACTTCTCACATGACAGTTTTATCTCTTCACAACAGCCTGGTTCCTTTTTCCAGTAATGCATACTGTTTGCAGCCGTAACTTGGAAAGTATAGTGCCCAGAAGTGAATGCAGTTCTCCAGTTCTGACCCAGCTCTTAAGTAGAGAGCAAGACAAGCGTACTGTGTTCCTTACTGCAACCTAAATGTACTTATCATTTTAGCACCAGAAGTCCTATAGTAAGTACCAAAGCTCATTTAAGGACTTACTGGGACACATACTTTGGATGGCGAAATGAAAAATGGACATATGAAAATGATAATCAGATTTTTACTCACACCTGGTAATTTATATTTCTGAGTCAAATATCTTCTGTTAATTTATTTTCATTCTGTTCGCCAGTATATGTGGATCTTCCGTAAAAAAGTTATGGTTGTTGAGAGGAATAGTCCTACCTATGTTTTGTGCCCCTGCTCTGATCATGCGATACATGTGATCTGTGTGTTTACCCAACAGGGTAAGAGCACTGAATTCACTAACTTCAACCCTCGCGTCCTCCTTCCTGAGAGCATGGAGTACTGGACTTACCCAGGCTCCCTGACCACGCCTCCTCTTCTGGAAAGTGTGACCTGGATTGTACTCAAGGAGCCCATCACCGTTAGCAGCGAGCAGGTTGGTTTCCGAGAGGTCTACCCCTAGCCAGAATATTCAGTGAGTGGAGCCTGAAGAGCTTGGCTTTTGGGGTCCTCTTGCTGCTGCTTCTAGTAGTGCAACTATGCCTGAATAGTGTCTAGTAGAAAGACAATACTCAGTAAGTTGTTATTAACCATAACCTCACATAGTCTGTTTAGCATGTAAGATTGGTTGGACATTGTAAGGGTTAAATGAAAGAGATCTCTGTCAACGAATCTATGCATTTTTAGGTTATCCCTGAAGAACAGAGGCCTAGAAAAACAGGTTTCATACTTTAGCCTACATAAATAATTCCCAGCCTACTTTTCACTGATAGAAAACCTCACCACAGCCTCACTTATACAAGAATGTATTTCTGAATCTGGCACAGGAGGAAAAGTGTCTATCTAAAAGTTAAGCAGTTATACAGCTTCTGAGACACTAAGGGTCATCACAGGTGGAGCCGAGTAAACCTTTCACTGGCTGTGTCTTGTGCGTAGTTGAATGTGGAAAATGGGCGTTTCTTAGGGTCCACGAGAGGCTGGCTCTGCAAATTTCAGGAGAGAGTCAGCAGGCGGCGTTTTAAAATTTGATTGTTGAGCAGCTGTAGTATGAAACGCCGAGAGCGGTTGCATTGTCCAGCTGTATCATCTCACTGCCCAGAAATGTGCTGATACGCAGGACGAGGTACAGGACAGTTGTAGCGCTGCCCCCAGCTCCTCACAGCGGTCAGGTCTGGGAGCAAGGACTCTGTTCTTGGCTTCTCCCTGGGAATATTCACCTGGGAATACTGAGCACAGCCCCCTCCTCTCTTTAAAGGAAATCGATATCTCACTTGCAGTGTGTAGTAGCAAAGTGGGCCAGACAAATGATCTGATTGACTGTTGTCCTTGTACCTGTAACATTTGAACAGGCTTCTTAAGTAAGGAAAGAGTACAGTGCTGCTTTGTATTTGTAGGTGCAGTGTTTGGTTATGATTCTGAAATGCAAAAATCCCTTTTCTTCTGTTTACTGAGAACAATGTAGCCTGAGAACCAAAGTCTGCCTCTGATAGCTCTTATTTCAAATAGATTTATTGGGTCCATGCAATAAATACACAGGCAGGTATGGGCAGTGACCTCTCCACTAGTCCTTGTGCTCTGAACTTGTACTTAAGATGAAAGGGATATTAAACTAGAAATGTTAATTGTATATATAATTACAAACTTCCACTGTAATAGCTGGCATATTTTTCCTGTCATGTCACATGGAGTCTGGAGGTAGGGTCATGCTCAGCCCTGACAGCCAGAACACTCATTCGTCCTCTTTGTAATTTGCTTTCCTTTACCTTGGCCACTGATGGCTTGGGTAGTTGGAAAAGCCCTTTGTGCATCACATCAGATATCACCACCTTTTGAAGAGGAATAAGACTCTCCCATTGGTGCTTTAGGAATAGAGATGTCTTTCCCTGAAGGCCCCTGGCAAACGTTCACGCCTCCCTGGCTAGCGTGGCTCCTTGCTCACTGCTAACACAGTCCTCAGCAAGGGACAGTGATCACTATGGTTAGTAAAGACCTTCAGTACTCCACTTGCCTCTTAACAGAGAAGATAGTTGTCTGTTCATGAGAAAGTAGAGAGGCGATGGGTGTCAGTGAATAATATAAATGAATCTGCTACCTTGTTTTTCTATACTGTTTGATGCTAACATAATGAGTCAGATTGACCAATATGA
Source organism: Thryonomys swinderianus (assembly GCA_004025085.1). Classification (NCBI taxonomy): domain Eukaryota; kingdom Metazoa; phylum Chordata; class Mammalia; order Rodentia; family Thryonomyidae; genus Thryonomys; species Thryonomys swinderianus. Next base: position 25,115 of record PVIC010012420.1, read on the forward strand.
GAATGTAATTTAGCTGGGGGAAAGAGAGTAAATTGCTTACTCTGTTTTGACCAGGAAGTTCAGTTTGTTTCATAAGTGCATTCTTCCATGTTTTGAGGATTTTGTTATATGATTCAACCCTAGGTGTCCTTAGACAATTTCTTTGCACTGTAAAAGCAACAGATTGTACATGTTTTAAGTGTTTACCTATATCAAAGTTGACTTCCTGGGAAGGATACAAGGAATATTACTGCATAAAAATGATCACATTAAAGGCTGTAGGTTCACAGCTTCTATCTGACCATCTAAACCACCTGTCTTCACTTAGATCAAGTCTTGACAAGGAGAACAGAAATAGGACTTTCCATGAACAACCTCATAAAAAAAAGTGAGATCCAGTTTGAAGGTTGCCTGTGTCACCACAGTGTGTCAGGGAACTGAAACACGCTCAAGGCAATGACAATTAGTGACAATGATAGGAAAATCCTGCCTGCATACATTCTTGGGTTTCTGTATATTCAAGCAGAGATGCCAGCTGATCACTCAGCTATAGAGTTTGCAGATCCTGGGAAGGATAGAAGGAATATTATATTTAGCTGACTGGGTAGATCCTATATTCTGTCTCTCCTGTAGCAGAAAACAAAATTACCATTGGATTCTAGAGCTGTTATTGTTGCCTTATATGTTAGAGCTATGGATTTATACACTTTTGATGTTTGATTTAATATGAAAATAAGCTCATTGAAATTTTTCTTTCAAATGATCCCAGTGATTTATTGTGTATAAGTTGGCTTGTTGTATGAAAGCATACACATGTAACCTGTGTGTCCTTAGGAACAAAATTCACTTTTGATCATTAATACACGGGACCGTGAATGTTGGAGGATGTATTTCAAGATTAAACATTTGCACATAAATCAACACTATTGCAAAACTTCAGTTTTTGATTCAGTTTAATTTTATTGTCTCACAGATGTCAAAGTTCCGTAAACTTAACTTCAATGCAGAGAACGAACCTGAAGAGCTAATGGTGGACAACTGGCGCCCCGCTCAGCCCCTGAAGAGCAGGCAGATCAGAGCCTCCTTCCAATAAGATGGCCCAAGTCGGCATCCGCACCAGGGGCCTCTAGGTGTTTCCCTGTAGCTAAGCACAAACCTGCCTTGGTGGCTTGGACCGCAGCTGCTTTTCTGGACCCTTTGTCCCTAATCTGACGCGCTTACTAATAAACTGTGAGGAGCAAGGCCAGGTGTCATACTTGATGTGATCCCAAGATGCTATATTAAAGAAAAACTTTTAAAATTCTTATATATTTGTAGCAAAGTTATCCTAAAGATGAACTATGTTGTAGTTTAGTGTCTTTTCAACCCAAGGGATATAATGAAGTATATCTGTAAAAATTGTTAGAGTTGTAATACAGAGTATATTTCCATTCAAATGATACCATAACTTAATAAATATTGTATTTTAGATATATTCTCTAATAAAATTCAGAATTCTATTCTGGGTTATTTTGTTGTGTTTGGCTGTGGGCAATAATGGAGAAACAAATACCAACTTTCACAATTCGTATCAGTGCATTATTGATGGTGAGACATCCTAATTGGCTTACTCACAACTGTAGGAGTCTCCTTAAAGGAAAAACCCTGGAGGTCATTTACTATTTGCTAACAACTGCATTAAGTGCTTTATGAGCACTTACTCACGTAATCTTCATGACAACCTGAGGATTAATAGGGCAGGGGAAAGAGAAATAAACGCATTAAATATGACAAGGTAAAAAAAGGTGGATGTGTTGAATCAATACAAGCTCCTGGGGAATAAAGTTCAATGCACTTAAAAGGACAATTCAAGGAATATTTCCAATTAAAAGGATACTTTAGGTTTAGAATGACAAGTTGTATCTGTTATAGAAAAGTGAGTGAATGAAAGAGAAGTCCTCCTCTCATCAGCCTGTTCTGTATTTTGCTTTGTTCCTTGACCCTGGTCTGCTTGGTTGATTCTGCAGTGCTGTGGTAAACACAGCTCAGGTGCTTCTCTTTAGGGGCTAAAAAGTCTTGGTTACTTCAGAGAGATTTTCTAAGCTCATTCCAATTCTCACCTTCTTTCCTGAGGCATTGTGTTGAGTTGTAGGCAGACGTTTGGCAGTTAGCTGAGCACTCCCAACTCTTCTCAGCTGCTCTGGTCCTGGTTCTAAGGAGAGACCAGCAGGAGGACAGTCGGTTTTGACTGTAGCTCTTCAAAGGCCCCATTTCCTGGGGACCTGCCTTATCTCTAGTAGGAGTAAACTTTCACCGAAGGGAATCTCGGTCTAGTCTGGTTCAATATGCTTGTGGGATTCCTGCCTCTCACTCTCCCGCCAGCCCGTATGGATGGCGCTGGGGAAAGCACCCCAGAGCTGCACGCTGTCCCCAGGCCTTTTTGCCCTTGGCTGTGGCGCAGCGGCCCCAGCCGGCTCAGGCCTGTTTGTATCTGCTGCTGTGGGCTCAGCTCCCCTGGTCCTGGAGGAGTCTGGAGCCTCGTGCTCATCACTGCCAGCGCCTCTAGGCGTGGCGTCCTGTGCGCTCCTATCGAGACCGCGGGGAAGGGTGCTGAGGGATGGAAATGGAAACAGGGCAGCCCGGTCACGTAGGTAAGATCACACAGGGGCAATTTACCTTTTCTGGCCCATGTGCTTTACTTCAGCGCTCAAATTTGAAGAAAGAATGGGAAAGCAAAGGCGCCAGTACGTGGTATCTTTGCTTACTGCCTTTTCTCTGCACACAGTGTCTGAAGACTCGGTGTCTCTTCTGTGTAGTATCATCTTCCCTTATGCTTTTTTTCCCCCTCTGAAAAGAGCATTTACTTGGACTCTTTCCCAGGACTATAATAATAAACAAAATATCCAGGAAGAATTGGCTTCATAACAGGGAAAAGCTACCAGTAAATATTTCACAATTAGTGTCCACAGGATTATAGATATTCTACCACTAAACACATCTGGAGATTTCCTTAGCCCAGTGGGTGAAATGTAGAAGGAATTTAATTTGTGTCTCCCCCTCTTCTCTTTCTATAGTCTCTGTTTGTGATTTTTCACTGTGTTTAAGAAAAATAGCAACATTACTTTTGATCTAGTGTGCTCAACAACTTGTTTTGTTTACAGGTCAAGAGACCCGATTCCAAAGGTTTGAAGACCTGAAGACTCTGATTCCAAAAGGTTTAGATTGCATAAATAGGACAGTGCACAATTTCCTTTATACTGATGAGACCCTAGGAGTCGAGGTGCCTGCTGGATGGGCCTTGGCATAATCGCAGAACACCAGTTAGAGGATGCGACCAGCACTTCCGGCCGGGTGACATTCTGTAGCATGGCACATAGTGCCTTCCCCGGTCAAGGACAAGCGTTCTGGCAAAGATACTTGGACAGAGGTTAAGAGGAGAGACGGGACCTCAGCAGACAGGATGCACCCTGTGCGCTCTAAAGTAGGATCTTTCCCACGTGAACCTTTGGTCTTTGAAAGCTGGGCTATTCCTGTCGTTTGGAGAACGTACACTTCCTGGTCCTTCATGAATGATTCTGCCTTTTTTGGCAGAGGCCAGCACACCCTCCCAGAGCAAAGTTGTCTAGCTCTGTGTTGCCTGTGTGCTCTATAGTTTTCTCTTGCCTTTCATGTACCCGTTTCTGCTTCCTAAACACTTTCAAGTCTGAATGCATCGTGGTTGAAAGTCTATTCTCAAAAATTTCTGGCAAGAATAATGCTTTTCAATTCTGAGAACTGTACATGAAATAAGTGTAGAATTTCAAAATAAATTTTATATACATTCCCACCATGACACAATATGTTTGTTTATTTTGCATAAGGTATTTTACACAGTATATCTTGGTAAGCTACTTGGTTTCTTTAGGACAGTATTAAGGTAGAACGTAGTGTTACATCACCTCTTAGCCATATTGCCTCAATGGAAAGAAAAATTCAAGTATTTCTGCAGTTTTCGTAGAGAGGACAGAAGTATGATTTTATTTCACAGGTGTTCATCTCCTGACTGAATTCCATTCACCAATGGTCTTCTTTCTCCAAGTATTCTAAATCTCCCCTGGCTGAAGTTTCCTGTCCCTAGAATTTCCCTTGGACCTTATTTTCTTCTCAGTTTCTAAGAGAGCAATTTAGCTTCACCTTTCCAAACTCCTTTCAGCTAGCACATACATATATTGCCATGCTCAAACTCACGCATGCATGAACATACAAAGTGTTGTCTTTTGGTAGTCTACTACACGTAAGCATGTGACAGGCGAACAAAAGAGAGTCATTCCAATTTCAAGATCTACTACCCATAAAAGTGGCACAAATCTATTTTCCTCATCACTAACAAATTTTAATTCCTCTAGCACATATATATTATCTCTCATATACCCAGTACAATAAATATTTTTCTCATTTTACAAATGATGACTTGTATGCTCAAAGAGTCTAAAAAACACATCCGTGGTTCCACAACAAATGTGGTGAAAATGTGGGCAAATCATTAGTGTTTGGACTATAATAATAGTCCATACCTCCCCCACCCCATACCACCTAAGGTATGGTACTTGCTGGCCTCGGGCCTGATCTCCAACTGTATCACACTCTTTCTCCTGTTCTTGCTTTCTCTAACTTCTAGTTTTAGGGATGAATCAAGAGGACTAGAATTTAGCAGCCTAGCTAGATTCACAGGGGGTGCTTCAAGAGTGTGGTGTGAGCTAGGCTTTGCCCAGCATAGTGCTGGCCTCAGTTTCAATGAAAACAGATATAGCTGAATAGACAGGTAAATGCTTTTTAGAAGTCAAATGTGTTGAAAAGGCTTCTGGAGATGGATACTAGTGACAGTTAATTAATGTACTACCAATTCTTAAGATTAAAAGGGGTAAAGTGGTATGTTTTATATGTATTTTATTACAACTTTTAGAAAGGTAAGTGTAAATTATTACTATATTGTCCACTATTTCATTATTTAATTCTTCCCTGTCCACAAAATAAACAGATGGTTGCAAATATAGTTTAAAAGATAGACAGGAACTTAATCGAAATGTGGCATCACCATGAGCTAGATTCAAGTATGCCAAATGCTATGGTTGTGCATGATGAGTCCCAGAGTTAGATGGCCTAAGTTTGCACTTGATCTTAGCCAAAAGGCCGAGAAGCAATTGGATGGCCTAAGTTGAATTCCTATGAGTTTCTCAGTTGTCTGAACTGAATGCAGTTATTGAATCATTTTAAAATTATTTTTCCTCATCTAGAAAATGAGGACTATAATAACTGTCACATAAGGGGCTCACAAGCTGACCCATGTAAAAGACATACTATACTATCTGTCAAGCCCCCAAAACACCCAAAACATATCTACTATGCCTACTAAGGCTCCAAAATTCACTTAAAAGAAAAAAAGTCTTCAGTATTAGTGCAACTCAAACCAGGTTGCTTTTTCAAGCATCTGTGGTTGACTTCTGATGCCACCTCCCTCTCTCTCGATACCAGAAAACCACTGATATTGCATTCCTTAATGATGTGCTCTAAATCATGGCTTTCCTGATCACCCTGCAGAATATTTGAACAGATAGGATGAGCAGATAGTAACAGCAAAGGACGAGAATTTTCCTCAACTGTTTCAAAGGGTAGGATGCTCTAATGAGACCATAAAATAAAATCAATTATTTCCCTATTGCATTGCCTTCTACAAAATGCATTGAAGAATGTATTTAATTTTTAAAAGCTGATCAAATAGCCCACACTTAAGCCCTTGACAGTGAAATTGAAGAATTCTTCTGCTGTTCCTGGGCAAGGTGGTGTCAGCTACAAACTTCACGCTGCCTGGATTTCCTCCATTTCTTCTCAGTATTTGTTTTAATTTCTATTTTTTTGAAAGAGAAATTATTAATCTATTTCAGATTTACATTTTCTTCACTTTATTTTACCGTCCAAACTGTTGAAAGTGACCTGAGATCCTTTTCCCAATCTATCTTGGTCTAATGTGACATGGAAAAGTAAATAGCAGTTTGGACAAAAAAGATATTTCCTATGTATCATTCTTATCAAGCAGATATTAATGGGTGAGGTATCAGAAACAAATTAAAATAAGAAATAGTAACAAAGCAAGAAGTTCACATGACATGAAAAACAGCGTTTAAAGTCCAGCTGAGAGACCTGTATCCCTAATGTGAGATCTTGAGTGGTTTTTTAAAAATTGAATTCTTTATTGGTACATTTTATATCCAGCTCACAATCAGACTCAATTGAGTGGTTCTGTAATGACTCAGATGTGTCCTTATGTACGTCAGACGGAGACGGCAACACGCTTCAGAGAGTGGCTGTGAGAAGTAAGTGGGATCACACACGAGGAGCACCAGTGCAGCCTGGCTCTTAATAAGTGCTCAACAGAGAGTTGTTCTTATCAACAGAATACACTCTCAAAGGAAGACCCGCTTTCCTGCTCACCGTACGACAACAGGCCAAATATTCCCAGGCTCCAGTTTCCCATCTAATTAATGAAAACAATAAAGGTGCATGCAGGTTAGGATTGCTTTGAGGTCTAGATAAAGCTCAATACCATGATCACGCATAGCAAACACTCAGTAAATATGTGAAATTATTAAATTCATTAACTCAATCAGATAGACATCCAATTCATGATGTAGGGGTTGGATTTTTTCTTAAGCTTCTGGAAATGCATGACCAAATGAGTGACTCTCTGACTACCTTCAGTTCAGAACAAACTTCAGTCATGTCACACCTGGTGCAAGGCCTAATTCTTCTGAGTGTTTTCAAGGAACATTCGTGGCGACACCTCCAAAAGCAAGTACTGCTCAGCAGATACATGGTCTATTAACAGTGGAATGACAGTCCCTGGAATGAGTTTGCGAAGGCAAAGTATGTGATGCCTTCCTTAGTGTAGAGACACGGATATCAGGGAAAGGAAGATTCACTGTGTATTTCTTTAGTTGATCTTGTAGAGCTCAAGAGCCACTTTTGTTGGGGCTTCTCCAAACATTTTCATATCCTTGTCCTCTGTGCCAGCAAACACCTGGTGTGTTTGGCTGGTTTTCTTTTACTTACATTTGAAGTAAACGTAATAAATAACTACAAATTGTTTGCTATAGCCATGAATTTGTAATATACATATATATATATACCTTGAAATTATTAATTTTATATTTAATATATGCACTATAAATTGACTTTTAATTTATACCAATATTCTTATTATATCCAATTCTGCATACAAGGCAGAAAACATTGACAATAATGTTTTCACATTTTTGATGTGTTACATGCTAAGACTCACAGGAAGGTTGGTCTGTGAAAGATTTTCTATTCAAATATTTCTTCAGATTGGAGAGGGTGTGCGTTTACTCAGAAAACATTCCATGGGCACATTTCGCTCTTACTGCCTGCTGACGAAGCAGGGAATCAGACGCACCTTGGGAACAAAGTCTGTGGGTGAGGGACTTCTTCGAGATCCCCAGTTCTTATTCTGATTCATCATTTCTTCTCCAATGGGAGATCTGTCATTGCATCTGGAGGTGGGAACACACTCACATTTCTGCCAGTGTATCAACCTGGCCCAGACCCCAAGCTGGGGCCTGATATTCACAGGCTTTTGTATGTACCCCCTTCAGCTCACAAGGATGACGATGCTCTCAGAAATGGTAGGGGTGCGGCCATGGTGGCCTCTCTGCATTTATTGTATTGGCTCAGAAGCTTCCGTGTGCCCAAATGTTGACAAGTGTAGTTTGTCATGGTCTCCAGGGACTTGCACAGCACAGGGCCCATTGGGTCTTCACCCTTTGGACAGCTTAATCTAACCTCTGTCTTTCCTCACAGTGCTTTCATCTTTCTGGTACACTCTGCTGTTTTGTTTTGTTGCTGCTAATGGGTATTAAAAGCAGAGAGCTATATCTCCAGCCATTTTAAAATTGTATTCTGAGAGTCTTTCAAGTTGTCCATGTTCAGCGTGAATTTGCCACCCTTCTGCCTCAGCCTCCCTAGTAGGGGGGATTATGGGCATATGCTGCCATGCTCAGCTTGTGTTCTAGTTTAATCATTTGCCATGACAATCTGTGTGTGTTATGGATTTGAAACTGAGTGAGGTCAGTGTTCCTGCCTCTTTTTCAAACCAGGAAGCTATTTGGCCTTTATACAAACTAATTCTAGTAGACATAAAAGGTAGTGTTCAACTTTGCTTCTGTACTTTAACATCTTCTAAGTTAACTGAATGAGAGGGTTTCTAGATCCACTAACAACAGCTGACAGTGTATAGTAGATTATTAGGGCTTATGTAACCAAGTACTTCAGCCTGAGTGACTTAAATAATACTTTTTTTTCCTCACAGTTGTGAAGGGTACACAATCAGGGTGTTGGTCTGGGTTCTGAAGGTGCCAGGGAAGGTGCCAGGGAAGATCTGTCTCCTAGCTTCAGGCTCTTTATTTGTGGCAGTTCAAATTCAGTCTTCACAGAGTGTATTCTTCCTGTATATTTGGGTTCAACTTTTTCCTACGTTTATGGGCACCTTTTATCCTGGATTTGGGGAAGAACCTGCCCCAAGATGAGTTGATCTCCACAAATTACTATAGGAGACCCTTGTGGCTGATCCCAATCTCCTACTCGCTGCTACAACATGTGGTGAGAAGAAAGACAGAATTAAAGAGACAGTGACAGAGAACTGGGATGAGCTCAAATAAACAAAGGCTTGAGCAAGCAAAGGCCCTGGCTAGCCAAAGCCACTAATATTTATTGGTGATGCAATCATAGTTGAGATGGGACAAGAGCTGTGAGTAGTTGCTAGGGGTACATTGCTGGCATAGGCAAAGCTTATACAAGAAGAGACAAAGCATTCTGTGTTAGGTTGGGAACAGAATTTGGGCAAGAGTCACTCTGACCTCGGCTCTGTGCTATCTCATATGTTTAGGTCAGACTCACTTCTTAAATTAAGACAGTTGTGGGTTTAACTTTATAGAGCCTGCCCTGCCTATAGCCTGCTTTGGGCATAATCAATGGGGAGATCTCCCACAAATTGTATCTGCAATGAACCTGTTTCTAAAACGAGTCACAGTTGGAGGTACTGCAACATTTTGGGGGTGGTGGTGGAAGGAACATAGTTCAACCTATGCAACTTTTCAAAATATCTTTTCATGTAAGATTTTTGTAACATGACAAAGTGAAATTTTATTCTTCACTAATTTGTAAACACTCCTTATTTGGGATATACTTACTGTTAATTCTTGCCAAGGGATTTTAGGAACATATACAACAGGTTTTTATCACTGTGATGGAAATTCAATAAGTAATTAAAAGACAGAAAAAATCACAATCTATAGCCTTTATGCTTTTATTGTATGTAAATTATGTCTTGTACAACAGGCAGATTTTTTTTTTGAGACAGGGTCTCACTTTTGTAGTTCAGGTTGGCCCTGAGCTCACTATGTAGTCCAGGCAAGCCTCGAACTCAGCAATCCTCCTGTCTCTGCCTCCTGAGTGCTAGGATTACAGGTGTGAGCCACCACGCCCGGCCAGGCAGATTTTTAAATATAAAATTTGTATAGGTGCTTAACTGAAAATAATAGTTGCCAATCTATACTCATATGCTTGATGTTATTAAAAGTATAATTATAAATTTTTATTTTTCATGAAGCAGGCTGTTTCTTGGTCATAGCCTATGTTTCACTAGCCTGTTTATTATCCTAGACTTATAGTTAATAACAAATTTTTATTTTTATAATGAAAGCAAGACTATTTCTGTATATGTCAGAATATGACTTATTACCATCAATGCATTGAAGTTCTATGACTATTCCATAAAATAAAGCCCTAACAGTCTTGCTAGTTGAAAATGAATTTTTTTTCTATGAAGTAAACAGGTGTGATTTTGTGCTGTTACTGAATCAATGAAGAAAAACAATTTACTTTCAAATTTCTTTAAGAACCTGATATTCTAGCACATCTGAACTTTACAAATCAGCCTTTTATGAAAACAGAATTTTGGATGTCATTTGTCTGTAGAAAGAAATCATCATATAATTTTCCCTTCCTCCTCAAGGATGAGAATAAGAGCATTAGACTTATACTGAAAAGGTCTTGGGCACAGTCAAAGTCCACGCTGTTGATGTGGTAAATCAGGTCACGTGGCTAGTGATCGGGGCACTTCTGCCCTGGTCAGGATCCCTGCCAGGCTCTGTTCAGCTCAAGTAGTCTGTGTCTGGTTCCAGGGGAGGAAGTAGGTCTCTGCTGTTCTCTGGGTATTTTAGATGGAACCGAACTCAAATTTGGACCAAGAAGTGGCTCAGAGTAAAGATTTCTACCCCAAGGAGATAACAAGGAATGGATGAGTCTATCAAGTAGACTTCCTTTCCAAATTAGCCTAGAGACTACAATGAAGGTTGTCTGACAGAAGAAATGTATCATCACACAGCCTGTGGGATGAAGACCAAGAGACCCACAGCAGATGAAAGTGAAGCTGGTTCCCAGAGTTGCCTAGCCCTCTCTGACATTTCTTTGTCTCTGCCTCTTTATGTGAAAAATTTACCTCTTCATTCTTTTTATTTTATTTTATTATTTATTTTTGCAATGGTAGAGATTGAACCTAAGACTTTGTAGCAGGATAGTACTAAGCTGCACTCTCAGCCTGCTCACCTCCTCACTTCCTGAGACAACCTGAGTTGTTCTTTCTTTTTTTACAGAATAAAGTGCCTACACACACACACACACACACACACACACACATACCAGAGCACTTCAGTTCCGTGAATGTTTATTGAGCCCCACCTGTTAAGTGCTGGCTATGAACTGGAAAAGGCCAGGTTTCCAGGAGTGCCTAAGAGAAATCTGCCTGCTTGCCTATCTGTCTGCCTCCCTCTCTCTGTCTTTCATATCTATCTCTATCTCTATCTCTATCTCTATCTCTATCTCTATCTCTATCTCTATCTCTATCTCTATCTGCCTACCTTGGAAGCACAAGAGCCGAGTTTGATCCCTGGTACTGAAAAGAAAGAAAGAAAGAAAGAAAAAGAATTGGTCAGACTCTGCAATAACTCTTTAATTTAACCATGATATTTTAGTGAAGTTCTCATAGCTTTACTTCACCATCTTAAAAAGTGTAGAAACTACCTTAAAAGATCTTTTGCAAGATCCAAAGAAGGTAAGGTACTTACAAGTGCTTCATGCTGTACAGGCACACAAGTTACCTACTCCTTCTTTCCCTTTGCTTCCTCTTTTCAGTTCTTGTTATCAATAAATTCACATGCAGTCTTTAAAATTCCCCTTAAGTTTCATATTAAGGTCCCTAAACTTAAGTAGAGTAATTCATTATGCTGGGTGAGTCCTGCTTAGTGTGACATTCATGTCCTGTGTCGCATACACTGCTTGACCTTAAGTGACAACCAAAGAGAAATCATTTTCTTCATGTTACAAAGTTTCAGATGAGGTATGATGAAATTATTTTTAACTACTCTTTCTACAATAAGATAATGAGGTCAGGAAATGGGAACTACTTCTTGTCTTGAAATAGACTTCACAGTATACAATATGTAGCAGTTCTTCCATAACAGATATGAATCTTCGCAGTGATTGACTTTGCTCTGCTCTTCGTCCTCTGCCTCCTAGTTGTCTAGCGATTCTACTCCTCTTTAAGGGTTGCCTGTGGCGGACACAGTATTTGTCTAAACGACCGCGGTAATATTGTTTTCTGAAAATTAAAGGAATTATATGCAGTAAATACTTGGAAACTCTCTTTAGTGATATCAAAAGACAGTACATACAGTTAAGAACTCTTCAGAAGATTGGCAGCTGAAGGGAGGCTCTGCAGGCTGGGAAAGTGACACCATCCGGCCAGGGGGCGGTGTGTTCACAGCAGATCTCAGAGGAGCTGCCTGTAGTCGCTGCCTCTGCTTCCTCCTCTCTTGTGTGGTTGGCTTGACTCAGTCAGGATTCTGCCCTCACTAGACAATGAAATGGTGCGCTTCGAGATCCAAACCCCTTCCAGGGTAGAACACACAACTATAATGAAGTCAACTCTCCCTTTTCAGCCTTCCTCTTACTTACATCCTGATGCATTTAAGAGTGGATTATCTCACCCTTATATTTCCTCTTGGTTTAACACTTTTTGCTGCCAACTTCAAGAACTAGTTTTCCTTTTAGTTTGTTTCCTATTTCCTGTTAGCCTCTTTTCCCAACTCCTGTTTCTCTATCAGGCCTCCTATTGTTGGAATTCCCCACAGACATGTCTGTTTCCTCTCAATACTTCCTATCCGTGTGATCCTGGATTTTTGGTTTTAAGTGCTACTTCATATTAATAACTTTTTTCCAATACTGGTGGTCAAACTGTAGAATTTTTGCATGATAGACAAGCTTTCTGTGGGTTCACTACACCCCAGCCTAAGTCAGTCAAATCTTTTTCTCTAGTTAAAATGTCTATCCTCGGGGCAGAGATTTAGCTCAGTGATTCTGGCGCCTGCCTAACAAGCGCAAGGTCCTGAGTTCGATCCCAGTAATCACATATAATGCTGGGTGTGGAGACTCACGCCCACCAGCAATCAGTACCACATACCACAGTGCCAGGCCTGATGGCTCATGCCTGTAATCCCAGCACTCGGGAGAGGAGGCAGAGGCAGGAGGATTGCTGAGTATGAGGCCTGCCTGGGCTACTTAGTGAGCTCAGGGCCAGCCGGAACTACAAAGTGAGATCCTGTCTCAAAAAAAAAAAAAAAATGTCTATCCTCAACCACAGCTTCCCACACTCAACTGTCTATCCATTTTTCCACCTTATTTTCTACAAGGCCTTTTAAACCTTAATAGGACCAAAAAAACCAATGACTTATCTCTGTAATTTCCATTCTCAGCTTTGTCTAGATTAACAAATGGCATCACTTTCCCACATGGAGGGCTGAGCCAAAAACCCAGGATTGACATTTGACTCCTCTTCTTTCCCTAGTACCATTCATGCAACCCTTATCCAAACCACCACTGTAATCCGTTAACCACTGCAGAGGTGTCTCAGTATGTCTCTTTGCCACAAATTCTGTAATTTATTTTCTCCACAACACCCAGAGTTATCATTATAAAGCACAAATCAAATCATATTCTTCCTTCATACAAACTTTTAATGGCTTCTCACTGAGCTGAAAGGAAATTTAAATTTGAATAAATAACTTGTTCTCAATGCTGAACATGGCATCAGCCTTGCCCTTTAAACTCTATGCCTTCTCTTAGCCTATTTTATTGCATATTTCCTTCTATCTTTCTGTCTCCATATATATATGCAGAACTGAGTAGTTTAAAAAACTTTTTAAAATCTTTATTGATACATTGTATATACACATCATGATCACACTCAATATTGGGAATTTGTACCAGTATATGACACAATTTAATTCTCATTTTTCCTGTTCCCTTACCTACCCCACAACCCACTCCCCCTAAATCCAACCTTTGTTTCCCTTGTTTTACAACCATAACATGTTTTCTTTACTCCTCATTACTCCTCTACCACATTTCCCTTTGAGTATTTTCTATTTCACAATATTCATCATAGATTCTAGAACTCATTAACATCTTCAGTTTCTTGTACCAGATAACAGATGCAATTTTTTATAGACTGGTACAACCTCTATGGAAGTCAGTGTGGAGAGTCCTAAAAAAAACTAGGATTAGAGGTCCCATTTGACCCTGCTACTGCCCTGCTAGGAATATACACAAAAGAATTAAAAGAACCATATTACAGTGACATATGTGCACCCATGTTCATAGCAGCTCGGTTTGTGATAGCTCAGTGTTCAAAACAACCCAAATGTCCATCAGCTCGAGAATGGATAAAGAACTGAGTAGTCTTATCAAAAAATCCAAGGCACTGAGAATACAAAAGCAAAAAGAGAAAATGTTATTTTAGAGTGTAACAAAATTAAAAAAGATAAATACTGTACTTGGAATAATATGTTAGGATGTGGATTCCAAAAACTGAATTGTACAAGGTTGCTTTTGAGGCAAAGTAAGAATTTTAGTATCTTCAGACAATGGAAGAAGCTTTTGCTAACTTATAATAATCACATTGAATTTATATCAGAAAAATATGCAATTTTAGTGATGCATAGGGAAGGATACAGGATTACATCAAATATAGTGTCTGGCATTTGACATAATATTTTATTTGGGGAAAAAGAGCAAGCAAAGGAATATATTAAAATGACAGTGTGATTGATACATTTTTATCCTGTTTCATTTTGCTTTTATTTCTACTTACAGAATGTTTTGATGGTTTTTCTTATTTTTTTTAAAAAACCACATGAATCTCATTTCCTTTCAAAGTTTCTTTCTCTCGTATTCTCCCCTCCCCTCTGCCTTGTCTCCTCTCTTTCTTCTGTCCCTTCTCTCTTCTTCCTCCTCCTCCTCTCCTTATTCTCAGTTTTAGAAATAACTGTCTCGCTAAGTACCTCCCTCCTCGATTATTGATTTTTATGCGCAGTTTTCCTGCAACTGATCTACCCAGGCACTCTCCATCTCCGTCTTCCAGTAGTTTGTTCTCTAGCCTGATGCTGCAGAGGCAGTTCTAACCCTGTAGAGCGAACACAGGAAGATAGC
>PVIC010012421.1:0-40112 GCA_004025085.1 Thryonomys swinderianus
AAAAAATAGACCCATCTCTTTCACCATAAACTAAATTAAAATCAAAGTGAATGAAACAACTAATTATTAAAACAAAGATTAAATCTGCTGGGAGAGAGAATAGGTGGAACTCTTGAAGATTTAAGTATAGGCAAAGACTTCATAACAAAACCTTGATCAGATGAGAAATACTACAAATAATCAACAGTTGGGATCTCATCTCATTAAAAAGCATTTGCACAGCAAAAGGAATCACAAATAGAGTGAAAAAACAGCAGAGTGAGAACAAAATTTGTCAAAGGTTACTCAGACATAAGACTGATGTTTAGAATACATAAAGAACTGGAAAAAATCAGACCTTCTAAATTTAAAGACTCAACCCAAAAATGAGCATCTGAGATGAATACACACTTCTCAGATGTAGAAGTACAAACAGCAAATAAATACATGAAAAAACATTCAATATCACTGGTTATTTGAGAGACACAAATGAAAACAATGCTGAGATTTTTGTCTCACTCCAGAAAGAATAGCTATTATCAAGAAATCAACCAATAACAAATACTGGTGGGGCTGTGAGGAAAAGGAACCCTTGTCCACTGTTGGCATGGATGTAGACTGGTGCAGCCACTGTGGAAATCAGTGTAGAGATTCCTCAAAAAGCTAAGATCATTTGACCCTACTCTCCTCCTTCTCAATATCTTCCTGAAAGAATTAAAAGCATCAGACCACAGTAATATATGCACAAACATGTCCATAATAGCTCAACAGGTAAGAGCTAAATCTTGGAAATGACCCAAATGCCCAACATCAATGGAAGGATAAAGATGATGTCTTTTTTTTTATATGATGGATTATTACTAGGCCGTAAAGAAGCATAAACTTAAAACATTTGTAACTAGAGACAATTCTTTTATGTGAAATAAATTTGACATACATGTGTAAATATTATACTATTTCTCAGGTGTGAGAAACCAAAATTGTGAATAAGGACCAAAATATATAACAAATATTGTGAAATAGGAAGAAAGTGTTAAAATGGGGAGGAGCACAAGGGAAAGGTTAGAGGGAAAGAAAGGAAGAGAAAAAAAATAATGAGAAAAGGAAGAAAAACTGGAAGCAAAGCACCTCTAAATAAGAAGAAAAAGAGGGGCAGAAGTAAGAGGAGGGGAATGGGCAAAAAATATGAATCAAGATATATCATGTACAGGTATAAATTCTACATGACAAATATAATCATCATGTATGTCTAAATTATACCAATAAACTTAATGATTAAAAAAGTTATTTCATTTTATAATTGACATTTAAGTTTTTTAAACCAATAATTAAGTTAAAAAAGCACTAAGTATGCTTCAAATAACATGCATATTTTCATCTACTTTTTCAACAGTAAATTTTAGGAAATCTAAATATAGTCTAAGTATTTTTAGTAGAAAATCAACTTCCAATTTAAAACATATACAAGTGTAAAATATACCAAATTTTAAAGACACTACAAAAAACCAAAACATGCAATAGTAACTTTTTTATTAACTATGTCTCAAAATATTATAGAATAAACAAATTCATGTGATTTTCTTTCTTAAATACAGCTGCTAGAAATTTTCAAATGCCTGTGTAGCCACCTCATATGTCTACTGGACAGAGCTTTTCAAGACTACTGACTCAGAGAAAGAAAGACAAGAAAAACATTCCTTTCAAACAAGAGCCATCTTCAACTTTAATATCACCACAGTGACCCATATTTGGAAAGAAAGAACATTTTAAAAAGGAGACTTCCTTCTCTATATGAAAAAATTACCATATTAAAATCTGAAGTGGTAGACACCTGAAAACTATCAAGCGTTGTGATAAAGAAGCACAATTTATCCTCTTCCACAGAGCACTGTAAAGTCCCTCACTGTGGTGTTTTTAACCACGAGGGAGCTGTAGCTCCTGAAGACTACTTCCTCCAGACTGCGTCGTCTGGCATATCAGCTAAACCAGTAATGAAATGATGATGGCGACTATAAATTACTTTGTTCTTCTGAAGCACCTTTCCTCCACAGATCTTGCAAGCTTTCAAAATGCTAATTAAATCTTTCACAATAGCCTACAAGGTCAAAAACTCACCTGAGATTAACTGGTGGAAAAGCAGAGTCATGGTAATTTGCCTATGGCTACAGAGGCCGGCAGAGTGAGCAGAGTCACCCAGCCAGGCTGCGAGCCCCACTTGCTCCTGGGCAGATACCAGCCAATGAATCACAAGAATTACTCTTTCTTCCCAGAGTAGCAGCTCCCAATACCCTTTAAAGATCCCCTTGTGTAAGGGGAGTGATATCCTTTGGTAAGTGCCCCTCAAAAGCCTGATCTTACCAAATATGTCTCTGTGGAAAGCAGATTATTAAGGAGCCATTCAGACTGATATTTTTGACCATCTCTTCACAGAGGGTAGTCTGGGACCTTGCCACACACAGCACATTCCACTGAGCAGCACCACTGACCTTGCTTGAGAGCTCAGAAATACATACTCAGGCCTTCCTCCAGACCGAATGAGAGGAGTGTTTTCACAAACTCTAGGATGTGTGTGCATGGCAGAGACTGGGAAGCACTGATGGGAGACTTGGGCTTTTAGCTCAACTTCTTTACTTTGAAGATTAAAGAAAAGACACTCCTCTAAACATCTGTATCTTTCTCAATTTCTCTCTCTCTCTCTCTCTCTCTCACACACACACACACGCACACATACACACACACACATACACCACAAATCCAATTTTTAGATCTCTTCACACTTGCTTCTTTGTAAGGTTCCCAGTCCCTCCTTCCCAGCAATCAGCTTGCATAAGGATATAGGTCACCTACTGTGTCTATTTTAGGCAACCTTAGCATTCATTCTATTGCTCAAAAAACATTTGGCTGGAAGGGCAATACAAACTCAAATGCCCACAGAGCCCAGGCAGGTAACACAGAGGCCAAGTGAAGGAGCCGTGTTTGCTCTCTGTGTGTTCCTTCCACACAGACACACTACAAATTCTTATAAACCACTCAAAGTGTCATTGCTTTCACCAAGTAACAAGCCTATTCCCAACCACACGCCTATTCAAAACATAATCTATCTTTTGTTTTCCCGGTATTGATAGAAAATGAAAGCTGGAGCCATTTCTTATTTCCTTCAACACTCCTGTGTGAGAAACCAAGAGCACAAGCAGAGCTGGTGTCTTCCTTGAGAGCGTGAAGAGCAGCAGGAGCTGTTCAGGTGAGAACACACAGCAGTGGGAGGGCGGTGACCCTCAGCCCTAGGATTTTCTCCACGTGGGAATGTGGGTTCATTTCACCGGACCTTCCCATTTCTCAAAGAGAAGCTGGAAATCTGGATTTTTATGTGAGATTTCTCAGTTTTTAAGGTTGGCAACTAATTGGATTTCTTGAAACACTGGACTGGCCAAACAAAACAAATTTGTAGGCCAAAATCTACACCCTTCGTACTGTGCTTTCAATGTCCCTCAGAACAAACTCTTAAAAGGACACCTTCCCGTTTCAGTTCACGGGATGATGTCCACCCGTGGCCCAGTGGAGTGAAGTGTGTACCAGGAGAGCATCGTTTAAAACCACCCCACTTTTCCTAAGAAGGCACTGTTAGTTGGGTGGTCATCCTAACATGCATTTTACATTCACTAGTGTAAAAATAAGACATTCTGGGGGACACTGTACTATAGATGGTTTTGAAAATTGTGCTTATTTAGGTGTAGATCCACCTTTTTTGAGTGCACAGTTTTATGACTTTTGACATACAAAGACTGATCAAAAATACGATGTCTGTTAAATAAAAATTAAGAATAGTACAAGACAAAATCCTCCTGAAAAATACGCCCCATGTCTTTGAACTTATCCTAGTGTAATTGACACTTTCTGAAGCAGTTCTGGAAGACTTCATTCAGCAAGGTCTTTATGCGATCTAGTCAAAAATATTATGATTACCTGTGTGTCAGCCAACAGAAAGGCAGATTTATAAAATCATTATGTTGTGTCCTATCCACTTTTTTCACCAAATCTGGCACTATGTGATTTCTGACCCTTTCCCCAAAGTCAAAATGACTATGAAAGGTAAACATTTTTAACCTATTTAAGACATAGAGTCAGCCAGGACAGTGGGACTAGAGACAATCACCAAAGAGCACTCTCAGAATTGCCTCGGGAAGTGGCAAGAATGATGGGATAAGGGAATATTTTCAGCAGGATTAATGCCAATATGTCTTTTACTGTAATTTTTTAAAAAATCAGACACTGTACTTTATCACATTCCATATGAATGCAATAGTTTAACCACTACCAAAACTAAGATACAGAACAATTCCTTCACCCCTAAATTTTCCCCTATACTCCTTTATAGGATAGCCCTTTCTCCTAATCTCTGGCAACTACTGATATGTTATTTTCCCCTACATTTTTGTCTTTTTTCAGAATATCATACAAATGGAATTATAGTTTATAGTGGTCATTCTGGCTTCTTTCACTTAGAATAATGCATTTTGTAATTCAACCACATTATTTCACATATCCATTGTTCATTTCCACTCTTGCTGAGTAACTTTCCGTTATATAGAATTATCATTAATTATTCATTCACCAATTAGAGGGCACTCAGTGACTATGCAGACAGCTATTATAAACCTCCACACAGGAGGTTTCTCTAATTTTTTAGTTCTTCATACACATATATAAAGGTTTTGTGTGAACATACTTTCAGCTTCTTTTGGGCACTTCGAAGGAATGGGATTCCTGGGTTCTACAGTAAACATGTGCCCAACTTAATAAGAAATTCCAAAACTGTTTTCCAGAGTAGCTGGACTGTTTGGCACTACTTACAACAATACTCAAAAGTTCGCATTACTCTCTGTCCTCTCCAGCACTTGCTATTGTCAGTATTTTGTTTTTGATTTGTTCATTATGTTGAAGCCCTTCTCATCAGTATGCAATTCATATCCATTCTTGATGAATTATGCCAAACATGTAGAATATCCTCCTCTAAATCTAGTGTCTCAGCATAAATAATTCAATGTGACTTCTGAGATAATGCTTTATCTGTGTGCACCCTGACCTATCCATCTTTGATACATTCACATGTGTAATTGGGTAAGTGATTTTTAATTCCACTCAGTCCAAATCCCCCTGACATGAGTTATTGCCATTCTGCTACTGAGCCTTGAGAGATTATGGTAAGTGCCAAGAAAAAAAATGACTTTGAAATGCTCTTTCACCAGTTAAAAATAATACTGAAACCAAATGTAAACACACAAGAAGTGGTCAGATTCGGGTTACACATTAACGATGTTTGGTGAGGCCAGAGCTCAGCACAGCTGCAGAGAGCACCTTTAACTTATCACTGCTTCCAGACCTCACTACCTGGACCACACTGGGCTGAATTTACAGGAGACCTTTTTAAAAGATGCAGCGAAGGAAGGAGAGCAGCACACATTTCCTGGCAATAAATTCAAAACGTTGCTAAAACATTCCAGAGATTTTCACTCAACATTCCTCTGGCCAACACATCTACAATCTGACAGTCCTTAAAAATCCATGTTTTTGCCGGGCGTGGTGGCTCACGTCTGTCATCCCAGCACTCAGGAGGCAGAGACAGGAGGATTGCTGAGTTTGAGGCTTGCCTGGGCTACAGAGTGAGCTCAGGGCCAGCCTGAACTACAAAGCAAGACCCTGTCTCAAAAAAAAAAAAAAAAAATCCATGTTTTCACATCTTAATCTCACAGACATCTTGGAAAATGCCTTTTCTTTCATTTAGCTTTTTCCACTTTCTAAAACCACAGAAATATAATGCTGCTTAATTCATGCAAGATTGCACTAACTGGAGTTTAAATAAATTTTCAAAGAGTTTGTTCAGTTCATTTTTTCCTTTCAGATGATTCCATTCTTGAAATGATCCTGTGACTATATTCTTATCATAGAGGTATCCAACAAAATTAAGGAGCTTAGTGTGAATTATATAAAAAGAAAAATATTGCTCTAAAAACAAGAGCTATGAGAGATTGTGTCATTGACCACAATTCTCCTCCCCAAGCCCATACTGCAATGCCTTAGTCTGTATGACTTTGCATTTCTTCCCGCTACGGGGACCAGTACAGCTTCCTTCCCATGCTTTGGTTGAGCCACGTGACTTGCTCTGGCCATTAGGATGAATCAAAAGTTGTGGTGTGCTGGTTCTGAGCCTAGGCCTCAAGAGTCTTTACGTGTTTCTGCTTGTCCTCCTGTACCTCTGCAACTACATTGATAAACATGTACTGAGTCGCCCACTGGTCCCAGGACAATAATAAGAGGAATGAGAAAGGATCAACGCTCAGCCAGCTGTTGCAGCCCCAGCTGACCCACGGACCTACACCGAGACACAGATCAGCTCGGCTGCATCCAGCCCAGATGGGTGAACCCCGGCCAGCACAACACATGAATGGTTTCAGCCTCCCAGCTTTGGATTGGTTGGTTAAATGGCAAAAGCAAACCAATAAAAACACATCCTAAATTATTTATTTTACCTGAAGAAAAATAATCCCAACTCTATAGCATTGGAGAATTCTGCTTGCTTTCCACATGAAGTTAATTCTCAAGGCCAAACATGCTTTTAAAAATTCGCAAAAGAAGGGGCTTGGATTTAGCTCTGTGGTTCCAGCACCTGCCTCACAAGTGCAAGGTCAGAAGTATGATCCCTGGTACCTAAAAAAATAAATAGAAATTTGTAAAAGAAGAAACAGGAGAGATCCTAGGTCAGAGGAAAAGAAATACCATTTAGCCAATAAACAATTCTTACTCCTCAGCACCACCGAAGGATGAGCAGGAGCTGACGTTCACAGACTGTTATCACCCCAGTGCTCTCTTTCACCTTGTTCTACTTGTCTCTCTATAGCAGGGCTTTATAGAGGGGATAGTTTTTGCTCCAACAGGTATTTGGCACTATCAAGGGGTAGAAGTCAGAGATACCACCACACCCTCCAAAGTACAGGACAGCCCCAACAACAAATAATAATCTTCCCAAAAATATTAGCAATGCCAACACTGAAAAACATCATTCATTGGTTTAAGTTGAAATTATTTACTGTAGACCTCCACTTTACAAAAGAGAGTTATATGACAAAAACTTATAAAGTACATAAAAAATCATCCTTTTTTAAAAAATTCAAACCTACTTTTCTGTATATAAGATACAATATATATGCATACTTTATTCAAAATATAAACTACTTTTCCATAAATGTCCCAAGTAAGAAATAGTTGATTGATGAAAACCTTTGACTATTTTTGTACATCTAGACATAATTACTAGTATGTCAAATTAGCTGTCGAGAAAATTCCATTTAAACCAGGTGTGATGGTATACATATATAATCCCAGTACTTGCAAGGCTGAGGCAGGAGTATCACTGCAAGTTTGAGGTCAGTCCAGAGTATATATTGAGGTCAGGGTCAGCCTGAAACTACACAGCAAAACTTCTGTTTAAAAAAAAAAAGTCTTGTTTAATTTAAAACATTTTTGATTAACTAAACAAATAAGCAAAGGCATCCATTTCTGATGAGCTCATCCTACTCCAACCCCACCTCAAGGATCCTAAAGATTTATAAAGTCACAAAGGCCTGGGACAGGAAGCCATTTTAATGAAACTGCTGTATTGACAATATCCGTTGGTGTTTCAGTAACTAAATCTTCTTAATCACATCCCAGGGAAACCAGCTTAATATTAAATTCTAACCTCAATGTTTTGGACCTATACCAAGAAAAATAGTTTGATCCTCAGAACTGAGAATTGATGGGGGTCCTTAGGCTGGTCAGTCAACTATGGTTGAAATGTAGGTGTGGAATAGTACATATGTGGCTATTTCTGATGAAAGAATGTATTTGGATAGGTTATCTAAACTAATGGAGCTAGCAAAGCTAGCTGAAATACATGAAGGAAGGTTTTCAGCACACCAGAACGACAAGTTTTAAAACAGACTAACAATGTAATAACAGTGAGGGCCCAGGATAAACTGCTCAAGATTCAATAGGATGAAAAGAGAAAAAGTGTGCTGGAAGAGAATATCAAGTTGTAGGGAAAGAATAAGGCTACAGAGGAGGTGCAAAGTGCCAGAATTAGGCTGAAGACCCCAGAAAGAGGACAGATAAAATCAAAGAGTTACCATGATCGCAAACCAGGGGACCTGTGTTTGACAAAACAGACCTTAGTGAGCCAGGGATGTAGCTCAGTAGCAACAGGCCTGCCCTTATGCAAGCATAAGGTCCTGAGTTCAATCCCTGGTACCCAATGAAGACCTTAGCATGATCACTCTTCAACCATAGTCTGAGGACAAAGGAAGCAGTTAAGTCTCATAGTTATGAAGAATCAAGACTGTGGGAATACTTTTAAGAGCCTTATTCTTCTGAACTTGAGCCAAATTTAAATAAATACTGTATTGATAATAACCTTACAGAACACAAGAATATTCACTCCATAAAGTGGAAATGCCTTAAGTTAATGGTAGCAGATGCTTTGGCAGTAGATTTGAATCTGTGCTCCACAAGGCCACAAGACTCAGTAGATGCTAACATGGAAGACAAAGACAGAGAAAGCCAACACATGTGGGTATCTGGGCTGCCCCCCTCACTTCAACTGGGAAAGGCTCCACTCAAACTGTTTTAAACATTGGAGCACTGCCTAACTTTTCATCTGAAAAAATAGATTCTACTGCTGGAGAAAGTTTGAAAAACAGGGCACTGAGAGGTAATGATCCTTGATTGGGGAGACATACTGCTGGAGAAAAGAAAATGATCAAACATAGGCCTTGGGCATTTTAGAGACCTTGGAAAATTCTTTTAGCAAAGCACCAGTATAGAAAGTAGCCTTCTGTGTTGTAGCCCTCCTCCCTGATGTCACTCATGGGTCCTATAACATTATTCTAACTAGGAAACTTTAAAAAAAATTGTGAATTTTTAATAAATACATGTTGGCTAGAATAAGAATCATAATATTTGGTCAAAATAGATGTTTGAGTACATTGAGAGGGCCCTTGGGGCAAAAGATAGACCCACTTTTAGCTTTGACACTGATGGGAATTGCTGTTCTAGTGACTATGGATGGTAAAGAAATTAACATATATAAGCAGGTTGTCCATACATCACAGAGCCTATCCTGGCCACTAAGAGAAGAGAGACAACCTCCTTACAGACATTTGTTACCAGTGTCATGATTTTATATGGAAGGTCCTCTCTTTCCTGGAAGTTAACAGAGGGATGGGACGGAAGGTGGGAGCTGAACTAGGAACTGTCCAAGGGAAGTCACTAAAATGAGAGGGAAGCATGTGTGTGCTGCTGCTTGTGAACAGTAACGAGGAGAAGATTTGGCTGTGCTGCCAATCATCCTGCGAACTTAAGGAATGCCACGCTAAGTGGGAGATCTGCACCTCTGTACCCATCTGTTTTACCACTGTTGGCGACTTCTGCACCCCTAATTCCAAAGCAGTCTATATTCTGTTTGGGTGATAGTTAACACGTCTAACCACTTCACCAAAAAACCAACAAGAGGAAACCACTAGGGAGAGAGAAAGTTAGCTTATTATAAGCTCTAGCCACCTCACACCTTGTGTTTGTTCACTGAGTCTGCCAGAAAGTTCCCTTCTGACAGCCTAATTTACAACTTTCCTCAAGCTGCCAAATCATCGCCTAGTAGACTTCTCCTATTACTTCTACTCTGCTACCCACCAACGCCCTGCTCGTGGAGCATTAAACAAAAATGCTCGGACCAAGCAAAAGTGTGACCCACACCAGGCACAAATAATCTACCTGTCACTCACTGGCCACACTTGGCAATTGACAACAATAATGTGAGCAGCCTAGTAATTATAGCAGAGGAGTTGGAAGAAGAAATTTATGGGTTTCAATCTAAATGTTTGGCGTGCTGTATCACTAGTAACTCAGCTCCTAAGAGGAAGGACAGAACACTGTAAAATGTATTCAGATTAAGGACTCTGCATCACATATCAAGGGTCTTTTCATTATCAAAAAATGTATTATTTATTCAGCAGTCACAGCTCTTTACCCTCAAATAACTCCCGAATATCTCCCTAAGGGATATACAAAGAGACAAGAAATAATAAAAGACAAAAGCCAACAGCATCAGAACCAGACTTTGAGTCAAACGCCATTGCAGCAATACTAATATTGTAAGCCACTCCATGTGGTAGAACTTGGGTTGGTCTTTACTTCCTGCTGGCTTTATTTATTTTCTAAATTTTCTGCTCTAAGCATATAGCCTCTTATTAGAAAAATGCACTTGCTGATAGAAAAAGATTGGGGAATGTGTAATCCTCCTACCTCAGCTTCCCAAAGTGCTTAGAGTGCAGGAGTGCAGCACACACACCACTTACATTGACTAGTTCAGGCCTCAGATGTGAGGACCCCTCATACTCTCATCCTACAGGGGAGTGAACCGAGGCACAGAAAGGTAATAAAGTAAGTTGCCTGGGCCAGCAGAGCGCAGACTGGGATCCTTCCCAGGAGACTCCAGAACTTCTGCTAATCTGCCTCCACCTTTCTCTTCTTAAAATAGATCCTGTCTAGGCCACACAGCCTTCTCCATGCCGGCCACACCCCTAGCACCTGTGTTAGTGGGGGGGGGGGCTGGCAGGCCACCTGAAGGAGTACTTTTCTGAAGGGAAAAGCATTGCTGGGTTACTAGCATAATCGCTTCTAGGGACAAAGCTCCAGGATGAAAAGGTCCAGGCAAAATCATCTCCAGTCATGTCCACGACAATGAGAAATAGAAGATCTGAGGGATCCTGCTGCCTGAGAAAATAACTACAGAATCATTTTCTCATCTCATCCCACACAGGTGTAAATTGAGTTCCTTGAAACTTTTTTGCCTTCTTGATTTGTTCTTGGTTTTCCATTTTTCACAAGTTGTACTTGTTCAGTCAACCCCTCCTCCACCACATGTATGTCACAGACATTCCTTGTCCATACTGAGACAGACTCTTACTTCTCAGACTTCAGATTTTCACCTGCCAATTCAGGGTTTGGAACTAAAGATCTCCAGCAATGTTACCTGGCATGTGTATGGGAGTTTGTGGTTTTTAAACTACTTTCAAGTCCATTGTCTCATTTTATCATCTGGACAACTTTGGTCACTGGACATTGGTGAGAACATTGGTTGTCCTCACTTTCCAGGTGAGGACATTGAAATTTCTCTCTAGAGAAATACAGATGTATTGATTAGAAGCCCGGAGTCCCTTCCTTTCCACCTAAGTATCTCTAAAGTCTCTTTCAAGCACAGAACTTGTGTTTCTGAGCCTGCCCCCAGACCCCAGAGTCCCACCAGAGCAGTGCTTTGGGAAAGTCAAAACTACCTGCTGTAGCACCCTGGTTCCCAGAGAGACTGGATTCCTGAAGACTGCGGTGATGAAAGTTTGCGCTTTAATTTCCATCCTCATGAGTCTGGAACATCAGAGCCAGCCACTGAGACCAGGAACAGATGTCAGATTTGGCCTGGGTGGTTCTGGGAGTAGCATCTGGTTGGCTCCTCAGCCTGTTGCCTCGCTCCACAGCTGGTTGTCACGGAGGCTACAGCCCTGCAGAGGGAGGGATGTTGGGTGGAAAATGGGGGTGGGGAGCTAACAGATGATCTGGGGTCTAGCTCACCCTCTGGCTTTAATTTGTCTCTGTATCTGACATGTTATTTACATGTACCCGGGCCATGCACCTTTAACCTTCCTCTTAGAGAGTCCTTGGCTATATAACAAGAGTCGTTGGCTGAAGTGGAAAGGAACTGGCATGGAACTTCGAAGTGGAAGCTTGATAAGTATAAAGCGTTATAATTTTTGCAGAGCTTGGGGTGAAAATTGTGCACTCTGTTAGTGTCAAAATGTGCCCACTTGCCCGGGATAGTCCTCATTTACACTTGCTGTCCAGGTATCATTTTAATAGCATGCCCCTTCACTATCAGAAGTATCCAAGTCTAAACAGTAAATCGCACCGATACTGTATCTAATATGAGAGATCAAAGACTACCAAATGGTAGAATTTCTTGGCGGGCAGAAGAGCTCTCAGTTCAGCCTCTCATCTGTCGCTTGAAATCCCCTTGTAAACATCACGACAGTGTCTGAGCTCTACTAGGCATCATTGTTGGACTCACAGCTTCATAATGATCTTAAACCATTTCACATGTGTTCTGTTCAGTCTCAGTAGCTCAGAGTGTTGGAACTTCATACACATTAATGAAGGAGAGGGCAGTGTGCCCAAAAGCTTGATCACACAGAATGCAAGATATTGAGCAAAGGTTCCAAGGACCTAGTGTGTGTCACATTCTTGGACAAGATGTTTTCCTGCCAGGTGTGGTGGCTCACGTCTGTAATCCCAGCACTCAGGAGGCAGAGGCAGGAGGATTGCTGAGTTCGAGGCTTGCCTGGGCTACATAGTGAGCTCAGGGCCAGCCTGAACTACAAAACGAGACCCTGTCTCAAAAAAAAAAAATGTTTTCCCTCCACAATATTTTTTGGGGGGCAATTTCAGAAAATGGATTATTTGTCTTTCAATGGATGAGAAAACATGGACACTGGGATTCCAATTCCACCTTTGTTCTAAAAACCCAAGGAAGATTTTTCCTACTGGAGTCTTGGGCTCCTACCTGTCTTCTCTGCCCATTCCTTTCTCCCACTGGTATCTGAGGTGGGAAAACAGAAGCTGTCACAGACAGCTAGCTCTCACCTCTTCTGCCAGGCAACTTCTCCTGCCCTGTTGACTTGCCGAAGCGCATGCTTCATCAATGCAGTAGACAGACTGCACACTCCATTGAAGAAATTCTATTAAAATCTACCCCTAACTTACAAATGCCAGCTTTTGCCCTGGCCCAGATCTAACATGAAATGACACTGAGGAGTGAAAGAGGTACTTAAATAATTTTACCACCTCATTCTTTTTGAGGGAAAAGGCGTGGGCTTGGAGAGAGGAAGAGGAAAGGAAGTTGAAGCCATTCCGTTGCCCTGGAGCAATACTCCCAGGCCCCCAATTCCTGCCTGTAATATAACATCAGAGCAATTCTAAAGACACTCCAGAGATGTGCAAAGGCAGCTTCACCTGTGATGGCCATGCCAAGTATCAAAAGGCCTGGGCAGAATTAAGCGTCTCTCAGGCTCTGTGCCTCAGGGAGGGCTTCCTAGACCCGTGATCTGGTGGAACAGCATAGAAGCTGCCCCAGAAGAGGCCACAAAGGAAGCCACCAGCCAGGGCCACCTGGCTCATCCCAGCTGAGAAGCTGCCGTGGCCACAGTCGGGGGTTGTGAGAAACTTACGTCACTCCGTGTCTTCGTCCATTCCTTGCTGCTCCCACAGAATGCCTCAGCCTGGCTTATGATAGAACAGAAGTTTGTTTATGAAGGTGGTAATGAGTCCTAGAATGTATGATGGATATAGTGAAATAGAAAATATTCAGAGGGTAATGTGGTGGAGGGGTGAGTAATGAGGGGTAAAGAAAAAATGTGATGGTAATAAAAAAAGGGAAAAACAGCTTATGTATTTAGGGGGTGGGGGATAGAGGGTAGGGGAAGGGGAAAAAATGAGAATTAAATTGTATCATATACTGGTACAAATTTCCAATATTGAGTGTGATCATGATGCATATATACAGTGTACCAATAAAGATAAACAAAAAAAATAGAAGTTTGTTTAATTCACGTTATAGACGCTGGGGTAAGTAAACCATCTGATGATAACATTTCTACTGCATCATGAGGTGGCAGAGGGCATCATATGGCAAAACAGAGCTCAGATCTCTTCTTTTTCTTACAAAGCCACCAAGATGTCTTAGGGGGCTGCGCTACACCCAGGCTTCATCTCATTCCTTCCCAAAGGCCCTGCCCCCAGGTGCCATTACCATATGAATTTGAGATTAAGTTTCTAACACATGAATCCTAGTGCCTTATTAAATGAAATCTGAGGAAAACATGAGGGAGCAAATGAAAAGTTAACTGAAACACTGGCAGAGCCACAAAAACGAACAGGAATGGTATATGTGTGAGTTCGCAGACATCCATAGTGGTTATGAGTCCACGCCCTGGGTGCCTGCCCGTGCTGGTGAGCAAAACAAGTATAGCTCCAAACCCGAGGGGGCAGCGGCGCCGCCCGCCTGTGTCACCTATTTCGAGGTCCCGGGTTCTGAGGCAATATCGGCTCATGGAAAGAGAACAACCTGGCTGAATTCATTTTAAGTCCTGGCAGAGTCTCAGGCAGGGTTTTCCAAAGGGCAGACCTTGTATTAGTATGTTGAAGACGCTTAATAATTTTGCTTGTTCTTAATTTGTGTGATCATATCAAACTCAGCATTTTAGGGAATTTTTATTGCTGAAGAAAAGGCTTAGTAAAAATAAGTCTGTTTAAACATGGGGTATAGTGATGAGTGGTACAATGAAGCAGCAGAGGTTCTGAAACGATCCCTCGGGTCTGCAAATGACTGAGACAACAAGTGCCGAAAGGAAAGTGCTGACTGACATCCAGAGGGGTCCCGATGCCTCCGGGTGGGAGGTGCTTGCTCACCCAGCCAGCACGCTGAGTGAACAGCCCGGCCCTGACTGCTCACACACGGGCCATGCTGCGTGTGCAGGGTTGTGGGGACCACAAAAGTGAGGCCTACCCCTCCTCCAAAGAGAGTATAATTTGATAGGAAAGGAAAGACAAGCACACAAATCACTGTAAAATGGGATAAGCCCCAAAGGGAAGGTACAAAGTCCCATAGAAGATGCTTAAAGGAGGGATAAGTCACGCCTGCTAAACAAGGTCAAGAAGGACTTCATGGAGATTTGAGATGGCATTTGAGATCAGCTGGGAAAGATGGGTAGGATTTCAACAACCCCCCAAAAGAGGGAGGGATGAGACACATTCCAGAGAAAGAGGGAAGTGCTTGAGCAATGTAGAGACTGGGAAGTGATAAGAGGGTACAAAGACCCTTCCACCTACTCAGCAGAGAAACAGAATCTGAGAGTAGCAGATAACAAGGGAGGCCTCAGTGTAACTGGTGCTGAACAGCAGACTAAGGCTATTCCACTTAATGTGACAGAAGCGGTGGGTTGGAGCATTTGCAATAGAGAGCTTAAATACAACTGGAGCTGTCTGCACCGGAGGAAAGGGAGGCTGGAAATGGAAAGTCAGGGTTATTGTCATTCCAGCCTAGTTATCTTGATTGCCTAGAAGTGTGAAAAATGTAAATCCAGGAGATCAAAATGATTAGAACAGGAGAAAATCTCTGGGTCCTGGGAATTGATTAAAACTCCTTGGTGAGAGACAGGGAAGTTCCAGGGATAACTACAGGGCAGACTCCTCTATTCCTCCGACACCACTCTGCTGAAGTTGGAAAAGAAAACAGACCCCACAAATTATTTGATCTGAGTGCAGTAGAGGTGCGCACTGGCCTCAAGGCAGGAATGTGGTCCGAAGAAGTGACCAGAAGAAGTAAAAAGGACAGAAGTGAGTAATCCTTATTTTGTTCACACACGCAAATTTAGGCACAGGGAAAAATGAATCCTACTAATGCCAATGGCTGGTTTTTAGTTGTTTCTATATGCAACTATGTATTTTTCAATAAGGAACTAACTTAAGTTACTTTAACCCCAAGCAAAATAACAAATAAGAGTTTGTTGTTGCTGCTGTTGTTGTTGTTGTTAACATTAAGCATTGTGGCAGCCTGAAAATGCTCCCCTAAAAGTATACGACCCTAATTCCCAGAACCTGTGAATGTAACCTTATCTGGGGGGGAGAGAGAGAGAGAGAGAGAGAGAGACAGACAAACAGACAGACAGACAGACAGAGACAGAGACAGAGACAGAGACAGAAACCAATTAAACAGAGCCCTGTACAGATGTAAATGAGCTAAGGATTCTGAGATGGGACCTTGTCCTGGGGGATGGGGGAGGGGACTACCTGCCATCAGCAGCGTCCTCACTAGATGGACTTTGGCAGAGACAGAGCCGAGGAGATGCACAGAGAGAGAGTGACGTGAAAGAGCAGCACAGACAGGTTTGAAGATGCCGGCCTCAAAGACTGCAGAAGCTCTGCCACCAGCCAGGAGCATCAGCAGAGCTAGAAACCGGGAGATGTGGGAATGGATTCTCACCCGCAGCCTTCAGGGAGGCTGCAGGATTCCACTGGGGAAACTGA
Source organism: Thryonomys swinderianus (assembly GCA_004025085.1). NCBI lineage: Eukaryota > Metazoa > Chordata > Mammalia > Rodentia > Thryonomyidae > Thryonomys > Thryonomys swinderianus. Next base: position 16,141 of record PVIC010012421.1, read on the forward strand.
GGCTGGGCTTCTGGCCTCATCAACTGAGGCAATAAATTCTGTAAGTTTAGGCCATCAGGTCTGCAGAAAGAGTTTCTACAGCCACTAGAAACTAACGCAAGTATGAAGAGGCTTCCTGGTTTTGGCTAAGAGATCACTAGATGCAGGAGTGTAACATCAGATAAATATAAAATTTCACTTAATCCATTTTTTCGTCTATAGCATGAGTTGATAATACCACTGTTGCCGAGTCACTTCAGGCTTCTATGAATAAATATATGAGTGTCAAGTTCTGGAAAATGGAAAGGATTGTCCCACATATCTGAATATCTCCACCATCCAAGGCAATGAATGATGCCCAATAAAGTACAAAATTGATCAGAAATAAACAAAGACATCAAAAGTCCTTTAAAGATTCAAAAGTAGGGCGTGAAGAATGAAGAAAAGTCAGTTCAGGAATCAAATATTTATTCAGCATCTGTAATAGGCAAGGCACTTGCTAGGACCTGAAGGAGTAAGGATGGGTGGCTGAGGATCCCTGCCCTGTGGAGACCTGGGATCCAGGGGAGCATTTTCAGTGTGTGTTAATAGACTGATACACGATCAGAATTTTACTCAGTCCGCAGAATAAGAGCTTTATATGTCTACCTTCTCCAGTCCCTTCCACACCCATACTTTGTAGAGAGACCTACAACATATCTAAATTTAAAAATACTGAGTCCTACTCTCACTAAACTGACCAGTTTTAAGTTATCATAGTCTTCCCCAAATTTCCTGACATGAACAAACTAATCTTGGGCCAAAAAAGAAAAAAGGAATAATATGGGAAATGGGGTTTAGGGATAAATAATGAAGAAAGAAAAAAAATTGATGGCTAAAAAAAAAAGGAAACAAAGCTTATGTATAGTGCATATAAGGGCAGGGGGATAATAGGATGGGTAAGGGAAAAAAATGAGAATTAAGTTGTGTCATATACTGGTATAAATTCTCAATGTGGAGTGTACTTGTAATGTGTATATATATAAAATGTACAAATAAAATTAAATAAATAAATAAAGGAATAATATTTCTCTCCCTTACAGTTGTTCCTATATTTAAATATGATCATTATAATATATACTTATTGATTATTAATTATTATAATAGAATAATAATCTCTGAAAAACACCCACACCAAAATCCCCAGAATCTATGAATATGTTATCTTACAAATGTGATTCAAGTCATGAACTGAAAAGGGAAGTTCATTCTGGATCATGTGGGTGGGTACAGCTCGGTCACATGGATCTGTAGAGCGGAGCCTCTTTCCCCGGTGAAATCAGATAGGAAGACTGGCACCTCAAGGACAATGGGAATGAGACCTGGCTGGCTTCAAAGATGTGAAGAAGGGTCCCAAGCCACAGAAGAGGGTAGCTGAGGCAAGGACTCAGATCCTTCCTCTCTCCTTCCGGGAGGAACACAGCCTTCCTCGCTACCTCCTCCTGGCTCTGGTCTGAGGGAGTCACTAACACCCAGTGAGCTCACTGGCTCAACTGAAATGGAAGCGACGCTTTGCCACAGCAGAGCCGGAAGCCCTGTCACATCTCACATCCTCCATCCCTTGTTCCTCTTCATACACAGGCCAGCCAGAAGGAGGTCTCAGTGCTTCTAGAAAAAGACCTACAGAACCACCCTTCTGTGCTCCAAGCCTTCCAGAGGCTCGCTGTCTCACAGCCTGAAGGACTTCCTCTGTTCTCAAGTCCTCATAACACATCTGACCCCATTTCCTTTCAGACTGTGCTTCTTCCTCTCTGCTTCTTGCTGACTGTGCTCCAGCCATACTGGCCACCTTGCTGTTCTTGAAGCACATAGGGTGGTTCCAGCTTCAGAACATTTGCACTCGATGCTTTCTCTCCCTGTGACCCTCTTTCCCTGTACCCACTGGCCTGGCCCCTCAACTCCTTTAGAGCTTCACCACAAAGTTCCCTCTTCCAGAGGCCTTCCTAATGACCCCACTGAAATAACACTACCTCTACCAAACCATAAACTTCTCATCTCCCTTCTCTGCAGAAGTTTCCTAAAAGCAGCTTCACTTTTTAACATACTCCATATTTGATTTTTTAAACTATATTATTGTCCCCATTAGAAGGTAAATGTCATAAAGGCACTTCTTGAAGGATGCAGATGTTAAAAATTTGTTGAACAAGCCAGTGTGTAACCAATCTAAAATTAAGAAGTAAGGGCCAGAGATTTAGCTCAGTGGTTCTGGTGTCAGCCTAGCAAGCACAAGGTCCCTGGTTCAATCTGATAACCACATACAACACCGGGCGTGGTGGCTCATGCCTGTAATCCCAGCACTCAGGAAGCAGAGGCAGAAGGATTGCTGAGTTCAAGGCTTGCCTGGGCTACATAGTGACCTCAAGGCTAGCCAGAACTACAAAGTGAGGCCCTATCTCAAAAAAATAAAATAAAATAAAAAAAGAAGAAGAAGTAAAAACCCAGGAATGGTGGCACACACCTATAATCCCAGCCCTTAGGAGGCAGATGCAGGAGAACAGATTGAGGCCAGCCTGGGCTACATAGCAAGTTCAAGGCCAGCTTCACCCATAACAAAACCCTAGCCAAAAAGAAAAAAAAATCAGCATCATCTCCCATCCTTTTATCTAAAGTTGGAAGATGAAGTTGAAAGAACACTAATTTGTCTGCTTTTGAACAATGAAACCAGCTAAGATCATGTCTTTGACTGACCTTGCTTAGCCTAGCCAGCTCAAAGGAATAAAAACACGGCAAAGGCTCCCAGCACCCTGCTCTTGCATTTTAGACAGAAAGTACCCAGAAGAGCTGGTCTTCTGACGTCTCATCCTTCCTGGTTTTGGCCGGTCTCTAAAAACCATAAGAACAGTTTGTCTCGGTACTTCAGTACTTCTGCTTCCAGGCCCAGGAAAAAGCAGGAAGTGCAGGGGCGTGTGAAAATTGAGAAAAGAAAAAAAAAAAGAAAAAAGAATTAAAGCTACTGCCTGTGAAGGACTTTGAGACTTCCTCTAGCCTGCCACAGCATAGGAGTTCAGTGTGCTTTCACCGGGTGCCTGGGACACCTGTTCTTAGGCAGAAGACCAAACCAAATACAAATGTGCTAATTCTCTTCCATCCAGCACAGACCTACTCAGGGACAACCTTTTGCCTGGCAAAGGACAGTTTTGGTCTCTGTTCACACAGGCTTACGTTTCACTGGGCCATGACTTCAGCAGTTCAGATCCTCCCTGATAAACATCCTGCCAGAGCAGGCTGAGTCTCGAAGAATATCCCCAGAAGGTGCCTGAGATTATGAGGAATTGTGTGCAGGGTTTAAGTTAAGCTTAGACTCAGACCAACCAAGGTCTCAATGTTGGTTATGCCACACATGTTAATTATTTCCCAAGTGAAGGACTGTGTTTCTTTTTTTACCATTGTGTCCACAGACTTAGCACAGTCCCCAGTACTCTCAGTAAACTTGTCTAGAAAATATTAACTTTCAAGAGCCTCAGTTTCTTGGTTTGTCAAATGCAATTATAACTCAAGAAGCTCAAGAAGCTATATAAGAATCTCAGATGCAATCAAATGCTAATGTGGTAAGAATTCATTTAACGTTAGCTGCCACTTTGGTGGCAGTGGTGGTGACAGATGGTGGAGAGTTTGCATTAGCTCTGGATAGACTGTCCCTTACTGATTTTTTCAACCTGCAATTTAAGTTTAAGCCTGATGAGCTAGTTCTCAGAGTGATTCAATTCTCTTAGAAAAGTCTGGGTCAGCTGAAGCCAGAAGCTCTAGACAGGGGATGGATGTTTTGCATCTCAGCTAGAAAAGTGGCCAGCGGCAGAACTGAACAGCATGACCAGGTGCAACCTGTCTGGTTTCATTGCTGATGGGGAGAGGCCGGCACTCTGATCACCTGCATCTGATAAATGGGTGGTAAAGAACGGGGACAACAAACTCCAACATTTTCCCTGGCTTTCTCTGTTGTAGTCTCAGAGCTAGGGAAAGCATTCAAAATGTTTTTCCTGAATTACACATCATCATGTGAAGCCTACCGAAGCCTCAGAGGCCCATGAAGTTCTGCATCCCTTTTCCTCAGTAGGTCTATAGGAATCACCTCCATACACAAAGTTTAAACGAAGAAATGAAGACCAGAGTCCTTTCTAGGAGCCAAAATCTGTACTTGGCCAAGAGGTACAAATCTCACTATTTCAAGCTAAGCCATATTTGGGGGGATAGACTGAGTTTTTGTCTAATATTTCTCACGGTACTGGTGCTAGCCTAGAGGCCTCTTCCAGAAACAAAGACAACGGAGCCTCAAGCTTGAGGCTCAAGATGTTTGTGAAAGAATTCTGCAAAACTAGGGAATTAGCGCCTCGTTTCAGAAAAGACTGCTGATAATGATGGGTTTGTCATCAGGAGGAGTGGGGGAAATGACAAATATCTTCTCAAAGAAACAGAAAATGTGATACCTCAAATGATTCCAAGCAACTGCCACTCTTACTAGATTTAGTCATTTACGTTACCTTTGTCTTATTTTTAGATACCTAAATTTCAGTTAACCGCTCTAATAAACAGCAGCAATTTGGTTAATAATGAGTTCTTTTGATTTTTTTAGAACTATATGGTGGAGGAGAGTCCTGAGTTCCACTTCCCTAAATAACCACCAATTCCTCACCGTCCTTGTGTAAAACCATTGCAGCCGTGGGGGAGGAGAGACGCTTCAGGAACAGCTCAGAGCAAAGAACAAATTTCAAGACTTCTCACGAGGCAAGCAGCAGACACCTCTCGTTCCTCCCTTCACTGAGGATGGGCTGTCAGAACTCGCTCTGTTATGTATCAGGAATACAGGGGGGATAGGAGTGGACAGACATCTTGGGCATTGACGGCAAAGGATGACTAGGAATCTACCAATCAGAGAAACAGTGGGGCAGCAGACCGGATATACCAGCTAGGCCTCATTATTGGCTTTTGATTATTAAAGAAAAAAATTGCTTAAACCACTTAGGGGGGCTTACAATCACCTTCAAAAGGATACAATGGTGCTCATCTTCCCGAGGTGTTCACAAGCTACTCTCAGAGCTAGATATTTTCCTAAGATTCATCACAGCTAGCTTCCAGTCAACTACAGCTTGAGGCCAGTTGGTGCTACAATTAGAAAATTAGAGGAAAGGAAATACTGTGCACTTCCACAGCCTTACTGTAAGCAAGGTGACTTCACCCTTTGCCCCCACCTTAGGTCTGCATTGAGAAACCCCAAGATGACCACAGCTCTAGACCACTGTGTGCAAAAATGGGAAATGGTTCTCACCAGGTCCTCCCTGTGCTCAACCAGAATCATCAGCCTATAGATTCAGGAACTGAGTGGCTTGATCATTTTGCACGTAAGCCGTATGTATTGGTCCAAAAGAGACCAGTGAGTAGCAATTCAATTTAGAGTTCACCGAACCCTATGGTTTGGTCAGGAAATTGCTGGTAATCAATTGCAGCAAGTATACGGCTCAGGGCCAGGAAGAGAAAAATCACTTTAATGGGCAAAGCAGATGTTGCTAAATTCATTGCAAAAGTGAGATGGGCAAAGAGCCAGGCCTTGCATGAGAGATGCTGATCTGTTCTCCTGAATGAAGAAAACAGAGACACTTCAAAAGGAGGGTTCTATGAGGGAAGCCAGAGGTCTGTGCCCCTGTTGGGTTGAATAAAAGAAAATGTATCCAGGTGTCTGGGTCTCTTGTACCACCACAGGATGTAAAGCTGTTAACAACTCATATGCATTTTGAACTAATCCAGAATACTACCTTACATTGTATGGGGCTTCTCCACTCCACTTCAAGGAGAAAATGTGGTGGAATGGGTAGAACACGGGCTTTGGTATCAGGCTGTTTCTTCGATCACTTTTTGTCTTCGTGATTACAAAGTTGTATGTCTGGAGCAAGCTCTGAGGCATTTTCGGTCTCTGTTGTTGAAGCTGTGAAGTGGGCCCTCTCACTGTTGAGAATGAGAGCAGTGAATGAGAGCAGTGTTGAGGATTAGTGAAGACAATAGAGAGGATCTGTGAAGACAATAAAGAAATACAACTAAGCAGGAATATGTCCTTGAAGCCATGGGTCTCATGGTCAGTGAGTGACCTTAGGATGCAAGGAGAATTGGCTAATGACTGGTAGGCTGGGGTCAATGCAGAAATCTGTGATTCAGAATCTACTTGCTTTGCGCCTACCTCTCCGTGAAGGATTCCCACATATGCCAGGGTTTCTTTGCATACTTAAATTCATTGACTATCTTTAAAGTATTTAAAGAGTTTACAGACTGCAATATCACACCCCCAAGGGAACTCACTGCATGTACTTAGGTATTTTCATCAAGTAGCCCCTACAAAGAATGGACTCTTATTCCACAAATCTGAAATACTATTTATTCATCTAATTCCTGCTCATTCTCCCAGAATAACCAAAGCCACTCCTCTTAAGACCATTCCAGGTTCCTCTAGAAGTCACTGTCTCTGCTATTCACAGAGTAGCCAGGTCTGTATCAGCTGCCATCAGTCCTTCCTGAAACAACATACATTCAACACTGAGTATGTTCATTAAAAACTTCCAATGCTACCTGCTCAATCCTTTGGCCTATGGTAGTAAATTGTCTTACACTCAGGTTCCCCTGAATCATGTGAGACTCCCCAGAGTATTTTATGACTTCCTGGAGTTAACATCTTGATCTTGCACTAGTTAAAATCTCCAAACATAGGAGAGAGGGCAGGACTTTGTTGCTTGACTATTTGTGTCACCTTAACCAAGTTATTCACCCTTCCTATGTCTTCATTCCCTCATCTGAAAGCTGAAGATAACAAAGCCTTGCTCTTAGGGCTTGTGGAAAGGTTTTGTAAGCTCAGTCCTAGGAAGTGCTTTCTACCACAAGGCTGCCTATGAAGGAACAGTCACTCTGCTAGAAGCTTCTTCCCCCTTGAGGCTAACCCACACCCAAGCACAAAGAATATCAACTTGCCTTCGCACCTGCTGAGATTTCCAAACCTCAGGCTTTTTCCGTGGAGTGGCCACTGGCCAGAAATCTGTGTCCCACTGGAAGAATGCTTCCAAGTTGCCGTCAGCTTTAGAATGTTCCTGATAAGCAAGCAAGCAAAGCTGCAGAGGAACTTTGGCAGTAAGGCTCTTGGAGCTGGTGAGAAGAGGATGTTTACCAGCGCACAAAGACCAGGTCCTCAGCAGAGAATATTTTGGCCCAGATCAGTCCTGGAGAAGTCATTTTTGCCAAGCACAGACTCCATTCTCAGGTCCTGAAGTCAGCATTAGAAACTAAACAAACCTTCCTGGGTTCACATTTGTTTACTTTTAGAAAAATGCAACTTCCTGTTTGAAAGGAAAAGGGCAGTAAAGCTTTCTATAGCCTTGATGGACATAAAATCTCTCCTTAAAACAATTGATTTGTTAAGCATAAATGAGTCAAGCACACACAATGGGGAATCTCCCCCTCAAAATGTTCGTTTTAGTGGGGAAAGTGCTCAACAAAACCAAAACAAATATTATTTCAACTGTTGGCTGTAAGGATTGTTGAGGCCGTTTCTTCTCCTGAGAGCAAAAAGAACAGACATCAGGAGGGAGCCAAGCTACATGCTCTGTGTCAGAGAAGTCACTGCAACACACTTGGGGGTTGAGATTTTGGTTACACAGAAAGTCAGAAAGTTTAAATTCCCACAGCCACGCCAACCACATCGCCCAGCATGAGTACAGAACAGCAGGCTTTTCACTGCATGAAGTGTCCCAAGCCACATCCTTTGGGGTCCTGAAATTTCCTCAGGTGGTACCAAGCCCTACCCAACTTTGAAAACGGACCAATAATCGAGCATAGTGAATCCACCTTAGACCTTTTACAAGCACTCAAGAAAACATACCGTGGGGCAGGAGGGTTAGCTCAGTGGTTCCGGCGCCTGCCTCACAAGCACAAGGTCCTGAGTTCGATCCCCGGAAACCACATACAACGCTGGGTGTGCTGACTCACGCCCACCAGCAATCAATACCACATACCACAGGGCCGGGTGTGGTGGCTCCCGCCTGTAATCCCAGCACTCGGGAGGCAGAGGCAGGAGGATTGCTTGAGTTCCAGGCTTGTCTGGGCTACATAGTGAGCTCAGAGCCAGCCTGAACTACAAAGCGAGACCTTGTCTCAAAAAAAAAAAAAAAAAAAAAATACTGTGAGTACAGAGGGATGGAAAGAAGGAATTTCTAGAAGTATTTTTTATTACTTAATTTTAAAATGTTTATAAGTATTTGCATACATAATGATTACCTTTTATAAGTACATATTTGCATATGTAATGATTACATAATGATTACAGAGTTGATGTATCGGTATAATAATCAATTCTTTTTATTTAATTTTAAAGCACCTAGTACAAATACCATAAAATAAAAAAGCTTAACTTGGGCTTATTTATAATGAAAGTGCTCTCTACAAAGCTTGAATCCTTTTGTCATAAAATCTTACATTTGTAGAGGACCTTAAAAATATTATCAGATCAATCTTCCTCCTTCCCCACCCATATGCAAGCATATAAATAATGTAGATAAGCAGCAACAAAGAGGCCTAGAAAAGATTTTTCTCTAGGTTATAAACTTTGCACTTCTTTAGAACAAGAACCATCTCTCTTACCTTCCCATTCTTTGATATAGTCCCATGAACTCAGTAAGGACTAAAAAAGAAAGTGATGAATGAACAGGTTAAAAGAGCTGCCTTAATCTGCAGCCAGGGTGGGTGCACAGGATTGCTGATTCAGTCCTGTGTGCCCCTCTCACCTCTACCCCTTCGTTTCCACTATACTCTAATCTTCTCAAAGGCCGAAGAAGTCATCATACCCTAGGCATTGAATTTTGCAGGCACTCAATCAGAAAGATTTGAAAAGCAAAAGAAGTAGTAAATGACTGAGCCAATGGAAACACACGAGTGAGATAACTCAATGTCTTTCTTGAGTGATTTCAGTAGTACTGTGACCATCTCTAGGATGCAAGGCTAGAAAGGACCTAGATGTGTATGTATTTCATACACTCATTTGGCCCTTCCCTGTGGGTGTCTAACTGGACAATTAAGGAATAAGAAGCAATTTAGACAGAAGATACCTTATCCTTACATGTAGCCAATTATTACTACAAACTGAATCTAACCGAGCCCTTCGCCACTAAAATCTTGAATGGAAATGAGTCCATCTTGGCTCGCAAGGCCCTTACATCTGGTTCCAACCTACCTGTCCATCTTATCTGTGACCCCACCCTATTAAATGAACTTTTCCTAGCATTTGGACTTATTGAGTTCTTTCATGACTTTATCCTTATGGGTACACTGTGACCGGCACCTGAAGTATACTTCACTATCACCAGGAGCACCGTGACTACTACCAGTACCACAGCCATGTCACTATTACTAGTGTCACCACTTGCACCACCGCTCACCTCCACTGCCACTATCATCATCGCCATCACCACTGTGATTGTCACCACTGGCCACTACCATCACCCACCCCCAGCACCATTTTAAACCAGCTTCACCCCACCACTGTCACCCGCCCTCCATATCATTTTCACCCAGCTGCCACCACCTCATCACTACCCTCTTAACCTTGAAAAAACTTCATCTCTTATGAGCTGGCACAAGTGGCGTTCCCTCAGTCCCTAGACCTTGGAGCCAGCCACTCTCTAAGATCCAGCGGTCACTTGTTCTCAGCCACATGGTTGCGTCTAGCACCTGGCATTGTGACTCATTCAACGACACGGCCTCCCTACTATCCCACCCCCTTGCTGCAGTCTGCACCCCTGACTAAAAGAAGAGAGACGACCACACACTGCAGAGCAGTGACGTTCAAGAGGAAGAAAGTGTGTGAGGACTGCTCTCATGCAGGGCTGGAGGGGGGTCCCCTACCCTGAGCTCAGGCCAGACAGTTTCACAGGTTACCAGCCTGGCTGTTCAGCAAAGCTATACTATTAACTGCCTTTACAAACCCCGTCTACCATCTCTCTGGGTTTCTCACTTTCATTCAGATTGTCACTAGACAAAGCACAGATCATCTGCTCAGTCCTGAGACCACAGACATTTTTGGGAAAGAATCAGGGGGCCCACGGTCACACAGGAGTAGAATAGAGCAGGGTGGTGTTGCGTGAGAAGGGTCTTCAGGAGTGGCTTAGGCTGGGGTCTGACAGCTGCTAAAGACCAGCCAGGTAAGCCGAGAAGAGTCCCCCATGAGATGGTTTGTAGCCCCATTTCTCATCTTGCACTTTCCCTTCTCTGCCTAGAAAGCTGTATCCCTGCAGGCCTCGGCTCATATGCCATCCGAGCAGACAAACCTTCTAAACAACCTTCCTTCCCCGAACAATGCCTCTAGCACAGAACTCTAATCTTAGCTAACAATAGGAGAACTCGTTAAAACGCAGGTTCTGATGAATGAGTCTTGGATGTCTCCTGAGTTTCTACGTTTTTACCAAATGTATTGGTGATATGTGCTGCTGATTTAAGAATTATTTATCTTTGGTGGCTCTGGCTATCGTGTGTCACCACACCTGTTTCTTCAAAGTTCTTGGTGTTGTGTATAATTATTTTGTTGAGGATTTTTTTTCTAGTTATTCCTATACATTCAGTCACTCCCATTAGAGTATAAGTTCAACGAAATCATACTTTAGCCTTTTGTACCACTATGCCTCAGACTTGACATATAGTAATTTCATTTGAATGAATATGTGTTTGAATGAATGAAATGTGAATGAATGTATGAACTCATCAATGATTAGGCATTTGGCCTTCTATTCCAGGACTTTGCTTCCTTCCCACAACCTAAGCACATACAATAGGACGTCAACTGCTCGTGCCTAGAACAGAAAATCTCAAGAACTGCACAGTGCCATGACGGAGGGTCGGCATGTAGCTTGCTTCAGAGTTCCCCTAAAACCATCACGAGCTCATCCCAGCCCTAGGAACACACTGTCCTTTCCTTCTCAACTTTTGTTGAAGCCCTAGTGATTCTAGTCAAAGCTCCCCCTCCATCTGAACCCTGACTTTAGGGAATTCTTGGATTCCACACCATCTTTGCTTTCATGTCTCTGACTTTTCCTAGTCTCTATGACCTACAAAATTATCTCTATGGTCTCCAAATTATGGCTTAAAAATTTCCTTTCTTGTCAGACAATGCCTCTCACTTTGCAGCTTTCAATGAGCCTTTCAGTGTAGGATTGAGCGCTTTCCAATTTTCACACTTCCTCCAAACTAACTAACTTTTTCTAAGCATTCTTTCCTTCCTTCTCTCTCTGAACTCAGCGGGCACAGAGCATCACTGCCATGCTCCATGGAGCGTCAGGTCAAGGCAAGGAGCTGTGCCTTCTCTGGGGTACCCCCGAGGATGAGCAGAGCCCAAGCCCTGGAGACCTGAGATCTTTCCACAGAAGGAAATCCTTCCACCCACAAAGAGAGAAATAATAGCCCAAGGCAGAGGGTGATTCATAATATGATGTTTTATGAAAGTAAAATGGGCTTATGATACATCTTTCCTTTCAAAATATTTTTAAATATTTAATTGGCATATAATTGCACAGATCTATGGGGCACGTTGTGATATTTCAGTCCACATATACATTGCCTAATGATCACTTCAGGATAACTGGCATATCTATTGCCTTGAACATTGTCATTTCTTTGTGTTGGGAGCATTCAGATTTCTTCTGTTAACTACTTTGAAATATATGATTTATTTGGTCAATCATAATTGTCCTGTTGTACTATAGCTATTATAACTCATTCCTCCTATCCAGCTAGAACTCAGCTCCCATTAAACAATCTCTCTGTGTGTTCTCTTGCCCTGATCCTTCCCAGTCTTTGTTAACCACTATTCTACTCTCTATGCCTGTGAGACCAACTTTGTTCACTTCCACATGGAAGTGAGAATATGAAGTATGTGGCTTTTTTTTTCTAACTTATGTCACTTAACAGTGTCTAGTGCTGTGCACTTGCTGCAGATGACTGAATTTTATTCTTGTTATTGTTACCCCATATATTTTTTAGCCATTCATCTATCTGAACTTGACCCTCTTGGCTATTGTGAATAGTGCTATGGTGAACATGGAATGCAGACAGCTCTTCAATACACTGACTTCTTTCCCCTTCGATATACATCCAGTAGTAGGATTGCTGGATTACAGGATAGTTCTATTTCAACTTTCTTAAAAGGAAACTTCATCCTCTTTTCCATAATGGTCACACTAATTTATATTCCTACCAACAATGTATAAAAGTTCCCCTTACTGTGTATGCTCACCAACATTTACTATTTTTTGACCTTTTGATAATAGCCATTCTAACTGGCTGTGACCACATCTCATTGTTTGGTTTATATTTCCCTGATGCTTAAAATGTTGAGCATTTTTTATATACTTTTCTGGTTATTTGTATATCTTCTTTTAAGAAATATCTTTTTTTTAATTAGGTTATTTATTTTGTGTTGTTGTATTGTTTGAGTTCCTTACATATTGGGATTTTTTTTTTTTTTGAGACAGGGTCTCTGTAGTTCAGGCTGGCCCTGAGCTCACTATGTAGCCCAGGCAAGCCTCAAACTCAGCAATCCTCCCAAGTGCTGGGATTACAGGCGTGAGCCACCACACCCAGCACTGTGGAATGTGGTATTGATGGCTGGTGTGTGTGAGTCACCATGCCCAACATGGCATGTGGTTACCAGGATCAAACTCAGGACCTTGCGCTTGCGAGGCAGGCACCAGAACCACTGAGCTAAATCTCCAGCCCATATATTGTGAATATTAATTCCTTGTTTAATGAACAACTTGCAAAAACTTCCTCCCATTCTGTATGTTGGCTCTTAGGAAATTCTTTTCTTGACACCATCTACCATCATCCCCACCAACAATTTCTTCCTAGCCTCCTTTACATCAATTCTTCCCCTTTTCCTCTAAATGTTGAGATGCTTAGGGTTTAGCCAAGGGCCTTTTTCACTTTATATTTTCCTGCTCTGGGAAATCTCAACCATTTACATGACTTTAAATACCATCTTATGCTAACAACTGCCAGATTGTATCTCTCTTCCAGACTCTTCTTTGAATGACAGGGTCATATGAACAACTGTTTGGTTAACATCACCACATGGATATTTTAGACATCACAAATTTAATATGTCCAAAATGGACATCTTGCACCTCCCTCTCCTCTCCTCTCCTTTGCTCTTCCCTCCTTTCCTCTCTTCCCTTTCTCTTCTTCCCCCTTTCTCTCCTTCTTTCTATCTCTCTCTTCTCCCTCTCTCTGTCAGACATACACACATACACACTACTCCCCTTCAAAGCCCGTCCCTCACTCAATGTGCCATTTAAATACTTCTTTGGGATGAGGGGGCTGGACATAGAGTTCTCCCTTTCTTGCTGTTATGGTAGTCAATCACATTCAGAAGTAAGTTTGGTGTTTTATAAACAAATTTTAACTTGCTATGTTTTAACCAAATAAGAGCTTCATTTTTTTTTCTTACTGTTTTGTTTTGTTTTTCCGAATAGAAATACAAAGATAGGCAGCCAACGGGGGGATGTTAACTCCGATTAAGGAATCGAACTCTTCCTGTGGGCCTGGGGATAAAGCAGGGAATCAGACAAAATCACTTTTCTTTCTAAGTCTAGCAGAGGGAAACCAAAATTAAATGAGTAAGTAAAATGATTAGCAGGTCAGAGAGTCATGAGTCATTTTGCTCCAAATGTCCTCGACTTCCTTCCATTTTCCCACCTCTTCTAACTTAAGGCCTTTTATGCCTAAAATGTTCTTCCCTCCCCAGTCTTCAGCCCTGCCTTTATGTCTGGGCATCCTTTTAAAGCCTTCTCCCAACAGGCCTTCTCTGACCAGCCATTCTAAAATAGGGCTATCTTGGCATGTTCTCTTATAGCATCTATCAGCATTCTGGAATTGTACAGGTGGCATGCATGGGTAGACAGATTTCTGGATAGATAGATGGATGCGTGGATGGGTGAATTCATGGCTGCTTGTCAAATATAAGTCTGTCACTGAAGCTTTACCTCTGTATTGTAGTGACCAGGTCTATTCTATTCGTGTTCTTTCTTGCCTGAGACCCTAGAACAGGTCGTGCCTGTCGGTGGAGGCACTTAATAAGTTGCAAATGAGGAGATGCAGATACCGAGGGTGGGGAGAGGGGAAGGGACCATAAAATAAATTTAAGATGTGCCCTGTACATGCACCAACTACCTACAATGAATGCAATTGTTATATGTTGCAAACATGAATGAAAATAAGAATAATGATAATAATGATAATGGGGAGAGGAAATCCAGAGACAGAGGGTGGGAAACATAAGGGAAAAAAGAATCAAGATATGTTATGCACACACTCCCTAAAATGAAAAAACATCATGTACTGGGCCAGAGGATTAGCTCAGTGGTTCCGGCGCCTGCCTCACAAGCGCAAGGACCTGAGTTCGATCCCCGGTAAACACATATAATGCTGGGCGTGGAGACACGCCCACCAACAATCAACACCGCATATCACAATGCCGGAAGTGGTGGCTCACGCCTGTAATCCCAGCACTCGGGAGGCAGAGACAGGAGGATTGCTGAGTTCGCGGCGGCTTGCCTGGGCACCATAGTGAGCTCAGGGCCAGCCTGAACTACAAAGCAAGACCCTGTCTCAAAAGAAAAAAAAAAAAAAATCATGTACTGCAAACATGTACTAAGAAAAACTTTTAAATAAATAAATGAATAAATCACTAAATGTGTGAAGTAAGTGTGAAATAAGCTTCAAAAGGAAGCAATCAATACTTTTATAGCTGAATGGAGAAAGTCCTTCTTAGTGTAAACCACGTGGGCAAAAACAGAGACGCAAGAATGAGTTTGGCATTGTTGATAGGCAATTAGCCATTTTTGGCTAGAATCATGAGAGGTTATAGCAGTTGGTAGACTGTAGACAGATGACATAAAGTATCCAATGCTGGGCCTTACTTTGAGCAGTAATAAAAATAAAAAAATAGAAGTACAGTTCACAGAAAAGCTCTATTTTCCCATGGAGAAAAACCAAAGTCACTGCAACAAGCCACTCGAAAGCAGGATTACTTTATGTGGGGCATAGAAATCACTATTTTCCTCTTAACTAACCTAGTAATTTATAAATATTTTTTCTGATTGAGCAGTAATCCATATTTACTGCAGTGAGTTCAGGAAGCACGGAAAATACAACAGAAAAGTAAGTAGCAGCACTGTGAACACAGATGCTTTTCTCCTGAAGGAACCACGCATCAGGATTGGCTGTGCCGGCAGATGGCAGGGAGGGCAACATGGTGATTCGGTCACTGGGCACCACAGGAGGTGAGTATCCACCTTTGGCTCCAGGGAGGACCTGGCAATGATGCTGGGAAGTCACTTCATCCTGCCCCTGGTACCCCTCTTGGACAAAGAAGGGTTTGGCTGACCTGTGATACTCTAACAATGCTTCTCGAGTTGCGTGAAGCCTTTTCAGAGAAGGTGGGGGAAGGGGCTCTCCCTGCTCCCCGCCAGCCAGCACAGATCAACAAATACCTATTTTTTCATATGGAGTTTTGACCTAAATTTTGTACATAGGACTTTTTTTTATTGTTGCTTTACCTTGTTTTGTTTTTAACAGATGAGGAGACTCACACAAAACCATAGTTCATTTTTCCAGATACTAACTCTTGATCATGATTCTATTTCCCTTCTGGTAGAAATCAATATAATCATGAGCTGATTATAAGTGAAAATTCATTCTCCAATGGATCTAGAACCTCCCTAACGATTTTTAGAATATAAGTCACTCAGAATGAAATAGCTTAGAACAGCTCTAATAAAACTGCATGACTTTGGAGAAATCACAGAATCTCCTGTGCCCCAATCACTCCACACAAGGGGAGGGACCCTGCCCTAGTGAGTCCACAGAAATACGTCTCTGTCGTGTGCACAAAACTGCCTAGCACACAACATGGAATATAGTAGCATTCTACATTTCTTGGCTGTTAACTGAACCAAGATCTGTACTATGTATTTGGTATATACTCCTCATTCTGTCTGCATTCTCTCAGAGTACCCTGTGTTTAATCCTCAGTAGGAAAGACAGAGAAAGAGAGAGAGACAGAGATAGAGAGAGAGACAGAGACAGGGAAACAGAGACAGAAAGAGACAGAGACGGAGATAGAGAGAGAGACAGAGACAGGGAGACAGAGACAGAAAGAGACAGAGAGGGAGAGGGAGAGAGAGAATGAACTCAGGCAGACTTGCACTGGGCACAAATTGTCAGAGAACATAAGAGTAGTTACCTTCCATGGACATCTACGTACAGTCTCAGTCCTGCAAAATCAGGGATTGATACTCTACCTGGGATCATTTTAGACATAACTTAGTAATAAAAGGCAAAGGCCTTTGAGTCAAACAGACCTGAGTTTATTTATTTATTTATTTATTTTTTTGAGACGGGGTCTCTCTTTGTAGTTCAGGCTGGCCCTGAGCTCACTATGTAGCCCAGGCAAGCCGCCCCAAACTCAGCAATCCTCCTGTCTCTGCCTCCCGAGTGCAGGGATGACAGGCGTGAGCCACCACGTCCGGCACTGTGCTATGCGGTGTTGATTGTTGGTGGGCGTGTCTCCACGCCCAGCATTCTATGTGGTTACCGGGGATCGAAGTCAGGACCTTGCGCTTGCGAGGCAGGTGCTGGAACCACTGAGCTACCCCTCCGGCCCGACCTGAGTTTATTTTTTAAAACCTTTTTGTAATTTTATTAACATGTTTCCTTGTGACATCTTCATGTGTTAGGGTCTGTGTCTACATGTCCAAAACAGCCTCCGTGGTCATAGGCAGGACTCTGAGGGAGGGACAGGAGAGGAGTAGTTGCAGCTCCATTGCTGTCAGGAGGTGGACCTGCGGGAAGAGTCGCGTCGCAGTGAGAGTGACCTGGAAGGTTCTGTCTCCCTTCACAGCTCCTCCCTTGACCCTTTCCTTGCGTCCTGGGTCCTGTGAGGAAAGCAACTTTCCTGTGAAATGAGAGGTTTCCCCGCGAGCCGTGAGCCAAAATAAACCTTTCCTGCTTTAAGTTGCAGTTGTCAATAAAAAAAATGACTAACATACCACGTCTGCTTACAGTGCGCGGTGATGGCATTCACTTCCCTTGAGTCCTCTCACCTCTCTCTTCCCCACTGCCTTCCAGCCTCTTTCTGAGTCTCTGCTGTTTCCCCTTCTACTTTCAGGCCACCGTTTTTACTTTGCTCTCTGCGTAGGCATTAAAACATGTGACACTTATCCTTCTATGCTATGTGACTCGTTTTGTTCAATGTGATGACACATCTAGGTTTACATCTCAATTCTATTACTGCAAATTATAGATGTTCACCAAGCCTCAACATCTCCATCTTCATTTGTGAACTAGTGGTAAAGACACTTAACCAGTTTTGTAGATCAAATGAGAAGAGTAAATAAAGTATCTGGTGACTGCCTGACACATAAAAGACACTCAAAACAGCTGCTGCTGTTAATGTGCTATGACTATTATCACACAAGCACCAAATCAGAGGTCACCCCTGGAAGAGGCAGTCACGCCATGCACAAGGTCAGGAAACCCTTCCCTCCGTCCCAGGTAGGGGCATCGTGACCCGGGGAAACTCCACAGCCGTCTGTACTCAGAGACTGCGCGAGTGGAACGGAAGCTCCGCAGTACCCATGCTGTGGTCTGAAAGAGGCCCTGGAAGTATCTGGTTTCACACTTCAATTTCACTTTCAGAGCAAATGATCAGAAATAAAAGCGTGAATACGAAAATGAGCCCTTTTGGGAAGATCTATCTCTGCAGTTTCTGAGCAACGTTTGCTTTCCTCAAGTCTCTGGCACACCCGGTCTTTGCAAAGATGGGTCCTGCTAGGAGGGCGGGAGGAAGCAGGTGAAGGTGTTGTTTAAAACTTTATTCATGAGAGACAACTTAAGAGTGTCTTTAAAAATCTTCTGGTTTAATGAGGCCAGGATTAGAAGAGGTTAAATTGGTTAGAATAAGCTAAACAACTGAAGGATTTTCCCCGGAGCCAACAATTCCCACACAGCATCTTCCATCACACACCATCCAACTCAGGGCCTCTTCCTCCCCCGCAGATATTCTCCCTGCTGTCTCCACCCACCTGCCACTCATACTGTCTCTTCCAGGAAACCCGCTGTGCAAATGTAGGCCAGGATCACAGACAACTGTGTCCCCAAGGGTGGTTAAAGTCATCTCACTCTGGCCTTTATCAAATATTTTTAGGAGAAAATCATTTTTGATGTTCTCAAGAATGCAACTTCAGAGTAGGTCAAAGAATATTTGTATACCTCCTCGATTCAACTGTAATAATAAAAAGTTAATATTTCTTGTGGCACACCATACTCCAGCATCTCTGTTGACAAATTTTTTTCCTGCATTTTATTATAGTAAAACACACATAATAAAATCTACCATCATAACCATTTTAAATGTACAGTTCCATGGTTTTAAATACATTCATACTGCCATGCAACCATCAGCACTACCACCAACCATCTTGATAATTCTTTTTACCTTGTAAAACTGAAACTTTATACTCATTGAGAGATGACAATGACAAAATACAATAAATGTTTATTTTCCCCTTTATTGAGTTTACTGGCACATTTTAGGTAATATTATGATCACATTAATCATTGAGAATTTGAACCTGTACATGATATATCTTTTTTAATTGAATTCTTTATTGGTACATTTTATATACAGTTCACAATCACACTCAACATTGGGGAATTTGCACCAGTATACGACAGAAGTTAATTCTCATTTTTACCCATATCCCTACCCACCCACAACCCCCATCCCTTATACACATGCTATTTCTTTTTCTTTCTGAATCATATTTATTCTTTCCCCTCATTACGTTCCCCCACCACATTCCCTTTGAAGATTTCCTATTTTACAAAATCTATTATCATTCTAGAACTTATTTACCTCTACAGGTTCTCATACCAAAGAAAAGATATGGTATTTACATATCTGGGATCTATTTATTTCACTTATTAGTGTGTCCTCAAGGGGGATCTATTTGCACATAAATGAATGAAACTTGACGTTCTTTATGGCAGAGTAATACTCCATTTTATTTAAAAACCACATGTTCTTTACCCAGTCTCCAGTTGATGGGCATCTGGATTGTTTCTAAGATTGGGCTATCACAAACTGAGCTGCCATGAACATGGGTGTACATATGACTTTACAATATGGTTCTTTGAATTCCTTTGGTTATATTCCTAGCAAGGGAATGGCAGGGTCAAATGGGACCTCTAATCCTAGTTTTCTGAGGAATCTCCACACTGATTTCCACAATGGTTCTACATGATATATCTTGATTCTCATTTTTTCCCATTACCCTGCCTTCCCTTCCACCCCTCTACTTATAAGCTTTGTTTACATTTTTTTAAAATTGAATTCTTTATTGGTACAATTTATATACATCTCACAATCACATATAACATTGGGGAATTTGTACCAGTATATGACACAAGTTAATCCTCATTTTTACCCATATCCCTACCCACCCACACCTCCTCACCCCCTTTATACATATGCTTTTATTTTCTTTCTCTATCATATTTATTCCTTCCCCTCATTACATTCCCACACCAAATTTCCTATGGAAATTTCCCACTCTATAAAACTTGTCATGCTTTCTAGAGCTCATTTGCATCTACAGGTGTTCATGTCAAAGAGAAGATACCATATTTGCCTATCTGTGATCTATTGATATCAATTATTAGTATATCCTCCAGGTGTCTCCATCTGCACCTAAATGGATCAATCTTGTCATTCTTTATGGCAGAGTAATACTCCACTTTATGAAAAAAACCACATCCTCTTTATCCACTCTCCAGCTGATGGACATTTGGGTTGTTTCCACAACTGAGCTATCACGAACTGAGCTGCTATGAACAAGGGTGTAAAGCTGTCTTTCCATTGTGATTTTTTAAATTCTTTTGGGTATATTCCTAGCAGGGGGATACCAGGGTCAAATGGAATCCCTAGTCCTAGTTTTCTGAGAAAATCTCCACACCGATCTCCACAATGGTTGCACAAGTCTGCAATCCCACCAACAGTGGAGAAGAGTTCCTTTCTCCCCACAGCCATGCCAGCATTTATTGTTGGTTGATTTTGTGATAGCGGCCATTCTTTGTGGAGTGAGATGAAATCTCAGTATTGTTTTCATTTGCATCTCTTGAATGACCAGTGATGTTGAACATTTCTTCATATGCTTCCTGGCTGCTTTGACTTCTGCCTCTGAGAAGTGTCTGTTCATTTCAGATGCCCATTTTTTAATTGGGTCTTTAAACTTGGGGAGGCTGATCTGTTTGAGTTCTTTATATATTGTAGATAATAGCCCTTTGTCTGATAAACAGCTAGTAAAGATTTTTTCCCATGTTGTTGGTTGTCTTCTAGCAATGCCAGTGACTTCTTTTGCTGTGCAGAAGCTTTTCAGTAGGATGAGATCCCATTTGTTGATTCTTTCTGCTAGTTCTTGTGCTATAGAGGTTTTATTCACAAAGTCTCTGCCTAAGCCAATGTCTCCAAGAGTTTTACCTAGCCTGTTTTCCAGCAGGCTTATTGTTTCTGTTAGAATGTTTAAGTCTCATATCCATTGTGAATTTAGTTTTGTGCATGGTGAAAGAGATAAGTCTAGCTTTAGCTTTTGGCAGGTTAAAGCCCAGTTTTTCCAACAACATTTGTTAAAGAGGCTGTCTTTCTTCCATTGGGGATGTTTGCCTCCTTTGTCAAACATACAGTGGCTTAGTGTATCTGGAGTTGTTTCTGGGTCTTCTAATCTATTCCACTGGTCCTCGGGTCTGTTACTTTCCCAGTACCATGCAGTTTTTATCACAGCGGCTTTATAGTAGAGTTTTAAATTGGGGATTGTAATACCCCCTGCCATGTCATAGTTGCTTAGAATTGCTTTTGCTATTCTAGGTTTCTTGTGGTTCCAGATGAATTTTTGTATTGTTTTCTCTAGCTCTATGAAGTATAGCATTGAAATTTCAATTGGAATTGCATTGAATCTGTGTAATAGTTGTGGGAGTATAGCCATTTTGACGATGTTGGTTCTCCCGACCCAGGAACAAGGGATATCTTTCCATTTTCTGGTTTCCTTTTCTATCTCAGTTTTCAGAGTCCTATAGTTTTCAGAGTAGAGGTCTTTCACTTCCTTTGTTAGGTTGATTCCCAGATATGTCATTTTTCTGGGTGCTATTGTGAAAAGGATTGACTCCCCAATTTCTCTTTCAGTGAGTCTGTTGTTTGTGTAGACAAAGGCTGTTGACTTTTGAGCATTGACCCTGTATCCAGAAATACTACCAAATTTGGTAATTAAGTCTAGCAGTCTTTTGACTAAGTCTTTAGGATCCTCTAGATAGAGTATCATATCATCAAATAATGCCAGTTTAACTTCTTCCTTTCCTATCTTTATTCCTTTTATATCTTTGTCCTGCCTGATTGCTATGGCTAATGTTTCCAGTACTATATTGAACAAGAGTGGTGACAGCAGGCATCCCTGTCTCATTCCTGACCTTAGTGTAAAAGTTATCAGTTTTTGCCCATTGAGTATGATACTGGCTGTGATTTCTCATAAATAGCTTGTATTAAATTGAGATAAAGTCCATCAATTCTAATTCTCTGTAGGGTTTTGATCATAAATGGATGTTGGATTTTGTCAAATGCTTTTTATGCATCTATTGAGATAATCATATGGCTTTTGTCCTTGAGTCTGTTAATATAGTGTATTACATTGATTGATTTATGTATGTTGAACCAGCCTTGCATCCCTGGGATAAATCCGACTTGATCAGGGTGTATGTTTTTCTTGATAACTCTCTGTATTCTGTTTGCCAGCATTTTATTGAGGATTTTTGCGTCAATGTTCATTAGACAGATTGGCCTGTAGTTTTCTTTTTTGGTGGGATCTTTCCCTGCCTTTGGAATCAAGGTGATGGTTGCTTCAAGGAATGATTTGGGGAGTACTGCTTCCCTTTCAATTTCATTAAAGAGATTGAGAAGTACTGGTATTAACTCTTCTTTAAAAGCTTTGTAGAATTCAGCAGTGAAGCCGTCAGGACCAGGGCTTTTCTTTGTTGGTAGGTTTTTATTACATTTTCAATTTCCCAGATTGATACCAGGTTGTTTAACATTTTTATATCCTCTTCATTCAGCTTTGGAAGTTCTAGGAATCTATCTATTTCTTCTAGATTTTCCAACTTCTTGGAGTATAGATTTTCAAAGTACGTGTTTATTATCCTTTGGACTTCCTCTGGGTCTGTACTGATTTCCCCATTTTCATTCCTTATAGCATGGATTTGGGCTTTTTCCTTCCTTTGTTTGATAAGGTTGGCTAAGGGTCTGTCGATCTTATTTATCCTTTCAAAGAACCAACTCTTTGATTCATTGATTCTTTGCATTGTTCTCTTTGTCTCCACTGCATTAATTTCTGCTCTGATGCTTATAATTTCCTCTCTAGTTTGTGCTTTGGGTTTGTTTTGCTCCTCTTTTTCTAATTGTCTGAGGTTCATCATTAGATTGTTTATTTCAGTTTGTTCTATTTTTGGAGGTGTAGGCATTCACTGCTATGAATTTTCCTCGCAGAACTGCTTTCATTGTGTCCCATAAATTCCTGTATGTTGTGCTGGGGTTGTCGTTTAGTTGTAGAAACTGTTTAATTTCTTCTTTAATTTCTTTTGTCACGCATTGGTTGGTTAACAGAGAGTTGTTCAGTTCCCATGTGTTTGTGAAGATCTTGGAATTTCTTCTGCTGTTCAGCTCCAGTTTCAAGGCACTATGGTCTGATAGTTTGCAGGGGATAATTTCGATTCCTTTGCATTTACTTAAGCTTGTTCTGTGGACTAGAATGTGATCTATTTTGGAGAATGATCCATGAGCAGCTGAGAAGAAGGCATATTCTCACTTTGTAGGGTGAAAAATTCTGTAGGCATCTAATAAGTCCATTTGCTCCAAAGTTTGATTTAGCTCAAGTATTCCCTTATTGATTCTTTGTCCAGTTGATCTGTCAATTTGTGACAGTGGAGTATTAAAATCCCCTACTACTATTGTATTCATGGATAACTGGCTTTTCATGTCCAGTAATGTTTGTTTTATATAGTTGGGTGCATTAGAGTTCAGGGCATAAATATTTATGATTGTTATTTCTTTCTCTTGGATAGTTCACAGTACAAGAATATAGTGACCTTCTTTATCTCTTTTAATCAGTTTGGGTTTGAAATCTATTTTATCTGCAAACAAGATAGCCACTCCTGCTTTTTTGCACTTTCCTGTGGCATGGAGTATTGTTTTCCAACCTTTTATTTTCAGTCTATGGGTTTTCTTCTGAATTAGGTGGTTTCCTGTATGCAGCAGATTGTAGGATCTTGCTTCTTGATCCAATCTGCTAGTCTGTGTCTTTTAATTGGCCCACTGAGTCCATTGACATGAATGGTTATGACTGATATGGACATATTCAGAGCTGCCATGTTTCCCTGTTCTCGGTTCTTTTCTTCTTTGCTTTTCCCCTTTTCTATTTAGTTTCTTGTTTGCCCCAGTGAATTCACTCTCCTAGGTCTCATGGGTATGGAATTTTCTGGTTTTTTCCAAGCTGTTCTTTAGAACGTTTTGGAGTGCAGGTTTCGTATTTGTGAAGTTTTTCAGGTATTCTTTATCATGGAAGTATCTTATTTCCCCGTCTATTCTGAAAGATAGTTTTGCAGGATACAACAGTCTAGATTGGAGGTTGTTTTCCTGCAGTGCTTGAAATACTTCTCTCCATGCTCTCCTTGCATTGAGTGTTTGTGTTGAAAAGTCTGCTGTGATCCTAATGGGCTTCCCTTTGTAGGTGATTTTCTTCCTTTCTCTCACTGCTTTCAGTATTTCATTCTTTTGTTGTACATCTGGAACCTTGATAATTATGTGTCTAGGTGTAGATATTTTTATGTCACGGCGTTTT